>VDFB02382851.1:0-13744 GCA_007258455.2 Sequoia sempervirens
CTCCATTTAGATGTTGTGGACACCAAATTGAGTTAGTTCAACAACAATGAATGGCCTGGCATGATAAAAACATAAAAGAAAGAGAATTCCATAATGGGGATTGGGTGTTGTTATTTGATTTTTGATATAAAGATCGCCAAGGGAAACTAAGAACTCATTGGCTAGGTCCATACAAAATTTTTGAAGTATTTCCAAATGGAGCAGTGCAGCTCAAACCCATTGATGGTGACACCCAAACTCTCTTAGTCAATGAACATCAATCATGCATCTACCATAAACCAATTAACAAGGAGGAATTTACAAGGATGGTAGAAATACACAGATAAATATAATGCATTAACTCTACTATGGCAGAGCCAATGGAATGTTTGGATTAATAGTCACCTAGTATAAAAAAACTCATTGCATGTGTATGTATTTACAATTACTTAAGGGAATTTCTTTTGTATTTTTGACCTCTTGGACTTGGCTAAATTTCATTTCCATTTTGCAGGACTTGATTTTTAATTGAATACAAATTATGGTGCATCTTGCAACGATGCTTTAGAATTTGTTCATGCAGTTAGTTTTGTTTCTCAGTTTGTTTCTGTAGTCTGGTGCATCTTTCAATGGTGCTTCAAATTTTTTTAAGCCCAACATGTTTCATTTTTGTTCCTTCCTGCATTTCAGCAGCATCTTTCAATGATTCTCTAGAATTTTGTTGTTGGATTCCAACTGCATCTTTCAACAATGCTCTAGAATTTTACTTTTTCCATCTAGCGACATCTTTTAGCAATGGTCCAGACTTTTTTTCCTTCACTCTAGCGGCATCTTTCAGTGATGCTCCAAAAAAATTCTTTCATTGCAACTTTGTTCTTGCTTTCCAGTAGCATCTTTCGGTGATGCTCTAGAACTTTGTTCCTACATTCTGGCAGCATCTCTCAGCAATGCTCTGGAACTTCACTCTCGTATTCTGCTAGCATCTTCTAGCGATGCTCCATAACTTTATAGTTGCATTCCAGCTGTATCTTTTAGCAATGCTCTAAAAAATTTCTTTTTTCATTTGGCTACATTTTTCAACAATGCTCTAAAATTTTCTTCTCCACTTCGACTACAACTTCCAGTGATGCTCCAAAATTTTGCTTCTTTTGTCCCGGTTGCATCTTCCAATGATGCTCTAGAATTTTTGTTCTTCATCTCGATTGTATCTTCCAGTGATGCTCCAGAATTTTGTAAATTCCCTTCCTCTCCAAATGCTTTGATATTTCCAATGACATACACATGATTGTCATTAAATTTTTCCATCACTTCTAAAATTCACTCCCTACACTGCCATCTTTTACCATAATAAATCAAAATATTGTGACCACCTTAGTCATAATAATTACAAATCCCTAGCCATTCCACCTTCATCTATAATAAATTCATTATAACCCCTTGTCATCCCATCCAATGATATTGTTACATCAGTAAAGGTAATTGAATTTCAAATCAATGACATGATATATAAGTTATGTACAACTTTTATTTAAAGTAGGTAAATTATTGTGAATAGAAATAAATAAATTGGAAGATTGCACCGTCAATTAAAATGTGGTAGTTCATGCACTCTTTTCCATGCAAAGTAATTATTCTCATGCGGTGAATTTAAATGCTATAATTAGTTCATGTTCCATTGATAGCATCAAGTACAAGTGGTTGAAAAGCTTACGTTTTCTTTAATCTGCATTAGCGTTCTTTTTAAACAGTTTTCACCTTTTCAGTGCCACAACATTGAGTAGAATTGAGCATAATAGACAACATGGGTGGAGCTAAGCAGAAATCAGAGTTGGCTTCTCTAAATAAGTTGTTGGCATTGGGTAAAATTTTAGAACTATTTCAAAAGATTGGGTGGCTTGAGTTTATGAAGAAGTTTGAAGGGCATAATGAGCTACTGGTTAAAGAATTTATAGAAAACTTCTCAAATGGACAATCAATAGTGCATGGGAAGAAATTCAAGGTAATCCCTCAAGTCATTTGTCATTTATTTGGTATTGTAAATGAGGGTGTAAATTTATTTGAAACTACAAATATTTCCTATCAAAAAATGGTAGATCTTTTTAGTAGGGAAGGGGAACCTCAACCTCTATTAGTTGTAATTACCTAAGGGAAAAACAAAGGGTTTCAAAGAATATCAATTCTAGAGCCATGGAGAATGGGATTTTCCTCGATAATCAAATATTTCACATGTCAAGGGAAATGTGCGAAATAGTTGGTCTTTCCTTTTGATTACTAACTCATTTGCGCCATGGTGCCAAAAATCTTGAATTCAAAGTCAACCTTCTTGCATTTCTTTGTGATTCTTATGTTAATATGATTAAAAGGTTTAAAACTGGGTTGGATCCATTAAAACATCACGACCTCATACATTTAATTTGTAAATATCATTTCTTGAAGAAGGGAAGAAAGAAACAAAAATGACAAAAAAAAATTCAAAAATTTTAGAACCCTATGCCCACAAGACATTTAGAGGAAGGTGAGCCATCTAGTCTGGTGGCTCAAAATTTGAAAGACCCTTTGAGAAAGAAGCAAGTGATTATCTTTGATATTAGTTGTCTTGTCAAGCTTTTTTGATGTTGTATATCTCTAAAAAGAAATGACATAGATATCCCCAAGGAGTTATAAGCACAATCATGTGAAAAAGAGGCCCAACCATATGTAAAACAACCTAGCTAAGTGAATTTGGAAGGAAAATATTTCACTTGATTGGTAGCAATAAGTTGAGTCCACTTTTTGGCCATTTAGTGGAAGTGTTTTCCCTGATTTTCAGAATTTGACACATTTGACCTTAAAATTTGAAGCACTTAGAGATGAAAAAAAAAAAAAAGTCACTTACCATAAAATTTAGTACTCAAAGTCTAGTTTCAAATATATAATTTATTTCAATACCCAAATGCTACAAATTTATTTTCAATGGGCATTTCTAAAAACCACTATTTAAAAGTCACTATTTTTACCATACCATGCATGTGTACGTCATCCATATTTTGACCTAAATTATCATAATTTTCTAAATCCTTTTGGGAAAGGATTTGTAACTCACTAAAAACACATTTTTTGATATTTTTTTTGTAATTTTGTGAATATATTTTTTTTGTTAAATTTTTTTTATAGCCATATTTGTCATTTTGAAAATGAAGTGGTGTACATCACGCGCAAGATCCACTAAAACAGAGCCTCATTTTTTGATTTTTTTAAATTGAAAGATTATCCCAAGGTATGTTTCCTTTGTTTTATAAAATATTTTAATAAAAAGTTATTAAAATAGTAAAGAAACCTGATATTTCAAGTTTATGGATATTAATTCATCATAAATTAATAGAAAAATAATTCAATTGCAAAAAGAAAAAATTACATATTTGGAATCTACACTCTCATCTATAATGAGTTTTAATTTCGTCAAAAAATTCTACAAAAAATGTCTTCAGACATATGCCCAAAGTCACTATTTTCTTGTGACATTGCTAGGACCTTCAACTTGTAGGATTCATGAAATCCAAAGCGGTTTGGGTCCCCATGCACTACTCAGACAAAAAATAAAGTAAAATTTGACCAAATTTTAAAAAAAACTAGATCCTATTTTAGAGCTTGGGATCGTTTCATAAAAATATTTTTTTTAATAAAGCGAAATCGTTTTCAAAACAAGATCTATCTTTTTAAAACAAATCTTGTTTCTTAAAATCATTAAAAAAAAAAAAATTATGTTTTTTTTCAAAATGGGATCCCACTTTTTAAAAAATGGGATCACGTTTTAAAATCGGGATCCCGTTTCAAAAAACATAAAAAAAATCTTATGAAACTGAATCCCAGTTTAGAACAGGATAACTAGATCCCATTTTTTAAAAAGCGGAATCCCATTTTAGAATGTGATCCCATTTTTTATAAAACGGGATCTCATTTTTGGATTGAGGTCTCAAACCTAAACGAGATCTCATTTTTGGCTTGAGGTCCCGAACCTAAACGAGATCCCGTTTATTAAAAAATGGGATCCCATTTTGTTGAAGCCAATTTCAGATTTTTTTCTAAGGTAAAAACTTCCATGTTTTGTGGACTCATCTTCTTGCATTTACCCTTTAGACAAGGAAAAAAGAAATAGAAGAACAACTGCCAATTTATGTACTTATTGAAGATGAGCCTTTGGAATCATTTTCTACTTTTCACTAGTCAATGGAAACACATGAAGGTGATATGACCCATCTAAGTGAAAAATTGTCTACCCCAATTGCTAGTGATGCAAAACTAGACCCACTAGAGGTACATGATAAAGAAAATGTGATTGATGATAATGCAGAAGTTTTCATTTCTTGTCTTTGTTGTAATGTAAAAATTGAAAGTTTTGATAACATAGAATCAGAATTCGATGAGTTGAAAACATTTTTTTTTTAGCTAAGATTTAGCCTATAGAAAAATGAAGAAGAAATGAATCAACAAAAACAAAACATAGATATACAAACTAAACTTTTGAAGAAAAGAGATCAAGAAATCATAGATTTGAAGGCTTAATTGGAGCAAAAAGATAAAATTATTGGAGAATTGCAATTTCAAGTGCAATAAACTAATGAGGAATGTAAATAGTATTTGGAAAATTTGTCTAAAAAGGATAAAAAAATTAAAGGTTTAACTGATAATCTAGTGTAGACTCTCCAAGCATTTGCAGAAATACAAGAAAAATAGAAACATGAACTCAATGGAACTTTGAGTAAAACTATTGAACCAGAACAAGATTTGCAAGAAATCAAGATTCAACTAAAAATAGAATCGAAGGAAGTACAAACTAAGCCAACCAAGATGGACTGGTTTCAAGTCCACATTCCCCCAATGTTGACAAAATGGATGGAGAGATGTTATTTCCTAAAACAAGTAGGGGCAGAAAATGCTAGATTTAAGAAGGAAATAGTATTATTAAAAGAATCTTATGATAGGCTTTATCAAGCTAAAATTGACGCATGTCAAATTGGGGAGTTGTTATCCTATAGGAAACCATGCCGATTATACTCTATGTTTTTGAATGAGAAATTGCTAAGATGGAAGTTGTTAAGAATTTCTTGCAATCTGCCCCATGATCCAGATGTTGAACAATTTTTAATGAATTCAAAGAGGCAAACCCTTCTCAACAAAACTTGCTATGTGAATTCTTTGTACATAATCTATTCTTAGAATTTAAAAACACTAGTTTCTTTATTAATCTTTTTGTGGGAGAAGTACAGCTTAGAACATTCATGTCCACTATGCAGAATTAGATTCAGTGGTAGGAGATGACTAAAGAATATTTGTAGGCAGAAAGAATAGTGGGACTTCACATGAGATACGGTCCCAATAGAAAACCCTTTGCCTTTAAAGATTGATTTTGAGGCATTAAGAGCTATGAAGTTGTGATAAGAAAACTTAATGATAATCTTCACATTTTTTTTGAGAATTTTACAGTTCAGGGGCCACATATAATAGAGAGGGCATGGAATGCCTGTGATGAATGATACACTCCTCTATCCATGTATCTGAAAAGGAGGGAGGTGATTTCCCCCACTAATCTAAAATGGTCCTACAAAGAGCTGAGGTCTTAGCAGATATATTAAAACAACTTAAAACTAAGTGGATAGGAATGAGGTATAGACCTCCATTGCTTCTTTAGCCACCCCCTATAGTACTTATCACTATAGAGAAAAATCCTAAGGAATTACATGCATGGAAAGGAAGGGTTAAATATAACAAGGGCTTTCTTAAAAGTCCTATGATTGGGATAGAGAAGTAGATTACATCCATATGATCTCAGTTCCAAATATGATGAACTAAATAGGAATAGGGATGTAGAAAGGTAGAGGATACATCAGAGAGTAGGAAGACCTACTTAGGTTTAGAAAGGGGAAGTTGATGAGGTATGAATAGCCTCATGATTATAATAAGCTAAATACCCTTTGTTGTTTTTACCAATCACTTTAGCCCTACCAATTGTTTATTTTTAGGATCAATAATTGTCTACTTTTTATGAAATGATGTATAAATCTTTATTTCTTAAATTGATTAAAATTAGATAACTAATTAATGTTGATTTAATGGTATAGATTTCAAATCATTGTACAGGAATTTTGTCTAATTGAAGAATGAAGTGTACTTTGAGTGGACTTCAAGCAATTAGAGTTAAAGCATCAAAAGTTTGTAAAATTACTGAAGATCTATGAAGATAAATGATCAGCACATAGAAAATATAATTCACACATTAGACTTTATTCTCATTGATTGAATCAAATAAAAATATTAACAGATTTATAACCACCATAGGAGAAGAAATTAAGGTGATAAGAGGTCGAGAAACTCAAGCAAACTAATTGTTAACATAGAAATTGATGGAAACATTCATGCCAACCATATTTATTGTTAATAGATAGAAATTGACTTAGTTTGCTTAAATTTTTTTTGTTAACTAAGAGAATCTAATGCTAACATCCCACCTTAAGTATAGCTAAGGAGATAGAAAAGAGGAAAGAGGAGAGAGGAAAAGAATATATGAATCCCCCCCAAAATGAAAGAGCTCTCATGCCAATGATGAATGCCTGAAGACAGAATATGATCTAATGCCTACAAATAATATTTCTCCCCTTAGGAAGAAAAGGATCCACTAGTGATTGGAGAAGCCAAACCAAAAGAATAGGTGATTTTGGAATCCAAATCCAGATGATGTGTGCCTCTGAAAACTACTCATGTGTCCACATGTCAGAAAGTGATGATGTCAATCCAAGATCCTATGAAGACTGATAGAGAACAAGTTGCAAAGGTGATGAAGATGGTGGGCCAACAGAAGTGATTACTCCTAACAATTTATTCAAACTAAAGAAGAAAGCTACAACTGCTAAAGAACTGCAAAAATGCCCTTCGTTAGGGATGATGCCATTGTTTATCCAATGCTCAATATTGTCCCACTAGAAAGAAACTCTGGAAGCACATAAGGATGCGACTCTGGAATCTCATGTAGATATGAATTTAAAATAGAAGAACAATTTTGGCTGTCGATTGGAGGAATAGTATGGAGCTTAACAGTTAATTAGCAACTTTTAATACTCTAAGTGTGTTTATTCAGAAGCAAAATGAAAGAAACCCTCTTTAAGTAGAAACCCCATATGGAACTTTATATAAGTTCAATTTTTACAAAGCTCCAAATTTTCCCAGATCTTTATCATGTCGTGCTCTCAAAGCACGTATAATTTTTAAAGAATCAACAAGGAAGAAAGCATGAAAAATGAATTGGGGAAAGAAATATGCATGCATCTAGAAAAAAAGGTTTACATCTACCTCCATTGTGGTGAGTCAAGTGGGTGGACATGTGAGTTGCCTCCTCATAGGTCTGCAAAGCCTTCAAGAGTGCTCACTCATATCCATGCCACACAGATCTTTGCACCATGTCAAATATTGAGTAGTGGAAGCATAGGCGTGGTTTTAAGCTATAAGGTATAGTTGCATAGACATAGGTCATGAGGTAGTCACGCTAGGCTAAGAGGTTTGTGTGGGCAGATTTAGGTGATGAAGTGGAGCTAACAATATACACCTGGAATTTATATGCCTTTGATTCTTGCCAAGCTATCACAAATCTAATGAAATATTAAGATTCCTCCACAGAAAAAAAACTCACTTGACTCAGCTGGTTGGAGGCATTGCACAAAAAATGGAAAGAGTAGATCAAAGTCCACAAAACTCTTCCACTATATGTTGCCTATGTGAGAAGCTGGTACATGCCTTAGAAATGTTGGAGATCTACACCTACATACAGGCTAGTTGGACACAATTCTTGCGGTTCTTTCATAAATTTACAAACTAGAGAGGATATAACACTTCAAATAGCCAAAATTCTACAATAAACTACTTATAAAGACAATAGAGGTAGATTTCTTCTTGTTGTGGGTGCAAGATGACTCCAAAAAATTCCTGTAAATACTTTTACATACATATATCCATTTTCCTATGATTGCACACAGCAATAGAAACAAGCCAAATGCAATTTTGTTCAACTATGGCTTGCACTATCTCCACCAAAGGCTCGAATACCATGTAGAATTACTACAGATCTAGGAAGATAAATGATCAGCACACATAAAAAAGAATTTGCACATTAGACTTTATTCTCATTGATTGAATCAAATGCAAAGATTAATAGATTTATAACCACCGTAGGAGAAGAAATTATAGTGATAAGAGGTAGAGAAACTCAAGAAAACTAACTATTAACAGAGAAATTGATGGAAACATGCATGTCAATCATATCCATTGTTAACAGATAGAAATTGACTTAGTTAGCTTAAACGTTCGTTGTTAATGGAGAGAATCTAACACTAACAAAGTTTATGCACCAAGAATTTAGGCGTACAAAGTGCAACCATCTCCTTTAAAGCTTTCTGTTCAGCTTTTTGTTTAAGACTTTATGGCTCCATCCCAAGCCTTTATTATGTTTTTATGTCACAAACATCTAATAAGTTGTAATTTTGTTAAAAGACTTTTTCAATGGTGATCTAGTGCCATCTGAAATATAGGATTTTGTAAGTAGTATAAATATGTGTAACTACCAAGACAAGAGGCTACCATTATGTTGTTATGATATGCTTTGAACTATGTCTCTGTGTTACACTTTTATGATATGAATAAAATAAAATTAGCTAGTCTTATTCTGAGTTGATAGTTTTGTGTAATGGAAGTACCATGAATGGATTTATTTTGAAGATGCAAAAATACCATGTGTGATTTGAGTTAATCATAGGAACACCTGAAAGCTTGCCACTTGAGGAATCTTGTAGAGTAGATAAGTATTTCTTTTGTTAATATTGATACTTTCATTTTGTACATGTTAAATTTAGATGAATGTTATTTTGTGTCGAGCTCTATACTCTTGCAAGTCGTAGTTTCAAGTTTGTAATCTTTAAGTTCTGTTACTTTGAAATTTTGGAGCACCTACTCCTTTGTCAGTTACAAGTCATTAAGTGTATTTTTCCTAGCAATTAGTCGGGCTAATGTAAGAAGTTGGGTCCACAAAAAGCTCAAAAAGTGGATGTTTTTGTTGTTTTTAAAAAAAAATCACACTTGGACTAAAAATTTGAGGCACTTACACAATGAATCTTAAAAAAAGTCAATAATATGAAATTTATAATTTTGAATATAGTTTCCAAATATGTAATTTATTCAAATACCCAGATGATAGAAATTGAATTTTGATAGGGATGTATACAAATCACTTTTTAAAAGTCCTATTTTTTTTACCATACCATGCACGTGTATGGGCACCACTTTTTGGCCCAAATAAAAGGATTTTTCTAGTTCCTTTTGGGGAAAGATAGCTATCAACATGAAGATTGATGAGGATAGTTTTTGAAATTTTTTGAATATTTTTTTATTGAATTTTTATTGGTCTTAATTGTTGTTTTTAAATATCAACGTATATGGACAACATAATTGGACCTAAACTAAACAGTTTTTGAAATTTGTTTTCATTGTGTAGAGAATTGTCTAAATATTGATGCCATATAATCTTTCTACAAGAAAATTAACCAAAAAAAGTTATTAAAACCAAAAGTATGATATTTCAAGTTTATGGACTAGTTTGTTAGAAATTAATTTAAAAAATAACAATATAATACAATCTTAAAAAAATTATATATTTGGAAACTAGACATCATGTTCTCTAATGGGTTTTAATTTCATAGATTGATTCAGAAAAAAAGTCCATCAGCCATATTGCCAAAGTTGGACATTTCTCTTGAACTTGCCTTAGTTTTTTAGTTGCAAGTCAAAGGCTAAGGGTCGGGTTGTCAAGCCTTTCCCGAGCCTAAAACCGAGGCAGCATGTGGGTTAGGGATTCAAAATTTCAAAAACACATACACCTTCTTTATTTGCTTGATTATTTAAAAAATTAAATATACTTTTTAGAAACATGTACGCATTTTAAAATGTGTACACGTTTTGCATTTTAAAACGTGTATGCATTTCTAAAAGGTATTTAATTTTTTAAATAAATGACTTGTACATGTTATAAAATGCATACACATTATATAACGCATACGCATTTTTTAGTGCATATGTGGTTTTTTAGGCTTGGGTATCTGAAGCATAACACATGCGTTTTTAATAACGTGTATGCATTTTTTATAACACACGCATTTTCTGCGAGATTTTTTTTGGCTAAAACTTTCCCTCTTCCTAGACCCAACTTCTTGCTTTTACCCAATCGTTAGTGTTAGTTGCTTTCATTTAAATTTTACAATTTAACTACAAGTATTTTCCTAGGTAATTCACATGCTTTCTAGAATAAGAATTTGAATGCTTTCTAGTTTAAACAATCTCATGCTTTTTAGTTTAGTGGCTTTTTAGTTTTATTTTTTTTACAACCATTTTAAATGTATTTGGAAAATCTGAGAGAGATGGCCAAGAAATCCCTTATTGCATATAGGGCCTGTCACACACTACCACCAACTTTAACCTTATCATGTTATTTAGTATTGCAAAGCAAGGTCTTGCCAATGGTTGTATGGAATTTTTGTACAATTTACCAGTATTAAATTTGAAATTAATTATGTTCCCGAATGTAAACAACTCATTTTAAATAATTCATATATTTGATATATAAATTAACTTGTGAATTAAATTTTCAATAACACATGTAATTCAATATATGGGACCTAGAGTAACCTGTAAATTTTGTTGATCACATCAAGGTCTTCTGAAGCCTCCTTCTAGTTCATCCTTTCCGTAACTTTTTGGGTCGCAATCCCTTAATATTATCTATATTAACAACCAACAAGTCTTTCAATTTTTAGTGACAACTTAAAATTTAAATTAAATGTATTCTCTACTAAAAATAATTTATTTTTAAAAAATTCAGCAATAGGAATCTTAATGATTAAAACATATTAAATTATGAATAGACTGTGAAGGCCAAAAATTTAAAATCCATCTTATAAATCATGAACTAAACATGTGTAGGTTGGAAAACACAATGGGGTGGTAGCTATTTTCCATAAAAAAAAATGTATTTGAAAGGCATTGCATCATGATTTTACCATACACTAACATGCCAAGATGAACCACCAATTACCATGAGCATTCCCATAATAACTACTCACTTTCACATTTCAACCTTGTGTTTCAAATTTATTTACCTTTTGTAAGCTTTGTTCATTAAGGAAATTCTAGGTTGAAAAACACAACATATATTTCAAAGTTTGAACATATTTAGTTAATGATTTGTAAGATGTTTTTGGAGGGGTGTAATCCCAACTAGAGTGGTTGCCTAACTTTATGTTTTGTAGGATTGTATAGAAATTTTTACATTACATTTGGTGTGTTTTGATTTTATTTCTATACAAAGTTAAAGATTGAATTAGCATTATCTTTTTCAATTTATGTACTTAAATAACAATTTATTTTCACTTTCAATTGAAAATTTATTTTATTAAAACAACTAATATTAAGTTTTTAAACTGCTACATATACAGATAGACCCTTCTTTTTTTTTTCTTTTTGTTTGGGTTGGGGGGGGGCGCTGGGGTATGTTAGAAGTGTCTTTGGCTCATAAGCACTATGACCTTGTCGTTGGGTCAATCCAAGCAAGCTGAAGCTAGTCCCCTAGTCCCCACGAAGCCCAACAACTATCCCACACTATGCACAATTGGATAAGTCAGGGTTTGAACCTATGATGGTTGTTCATGTCTTTCAATGAATCAACCAACCTATCTACACCCCAAAAACATTTTATTTATTTATTTATTTTATTTATTTTATTTATTTTATTTATTTTTTTAATTAAGAAATATGGGGACTACTTCCATTATATTATGAGACAGAAAAGGTTACATTGTATATGTTTTGGATAAATCCATCGTTGTTTCCTATGGCTAACTTCCTTCAAAACTAGGATCCTATTATAGCCTTTCTATCAAACATAAACTAGATACAAAATTGGAGGAGACTATATTCCTACATTCCTTTTCAGAAATAGGGCACTCTTTACAATGGTCTCCTAGTGATGATTTATTTCATATTCTTTACTTTGAAAGTTATTTTTATTTTTCTATAATTTTCAAAATAAAAAATATACAAGTGAAATCTATTATATTTTAGTTAATATTATAATCTATTTCAGATTTGAAAGATATATATTTAAGATGCCACAAGTATAATTAAAATCTACATGTAATTTTATTATATTAAAATGTTTACTGAAATTATTTTTTTTATTGTAAGGTTTTACATCAAACCTACATAATGATGTATTTAGTTATTCTGTAGGGAGCACAAGTCTTAGGATGAAGATTTTGAATGAGTACGGTGAATTTTTTTATTTTAAATAAATATAATTAAAATCTACATAGATATATTAAAAAGTGCATGAAATCTAGTGACATGAAGGAACTAGTTTTGATAGTATTAAATTATATTATTTATTAAGATTCTACTAAGTAATTTATTTTTAATAAATCTAATAATCTTCTTTACAATTACAAAATATAAAAAATATGCAAACAATTGAAATCTACATTTGTATAGCTAAATTAAAATATGTAGAGTGATTCTTGTTGCCCAATTTTCACCTACAGCCTAAATCAGTTGGGAAATCTATGTTTCAAGTATTCATAAGGGCCAAATGGGACATTTGCATTAAGGGTTAGGTCATTCATTTGATGACATTTCACAGGGAGCTCAATTGGAAAGCCTCACCTCAGTCAGATTTGGCATAAAATCCATCAGAGAAGAAAGTCAAAAAAACCCCACTGTTGTCTTGCCGACTAGCAGTGTCCTCAATTTGTTCGAATGCACCAGTCGCCAGGACATTTGGGTTGCCATGACTCTTTATGGGTCTCTCCGTGTGGGATGTCCCACCAAAGGTACCTCACACAGTTGTTCATTGGGGAGCTCTTAGCATAAGGTCTTGTCGCCCGCTGTGAGGTCTTCCCGACCCGTGGTTGTCACACCGACAGTTATTCACCAGGCCGACGTATAGGAGAATGGTTTGTGTTCAGTTTGAGGTCTCAACGACCAAGTGGAGTCTTTCCAAAGGGGGTTTCACCATCAGCATAAGGTTTTTCCTTCGGCATAAGGTCTCGATGACTAACAAGGAGTCTCACCGATAGCGAGCTTGCCAAAGGATTTTCCCTTCGGCATAAGGTTTGGCCAACGAGGAAGGGGTCTCAACGAAATGAAGCCAGCTTGGGCAGAATGGAGGAGTTCGCTATGAAGTCCCGACAACAAACGAGTGGTCTCGGCGAAAAGAGGTGTCAATGGGGAGACAAGAAGGACCTCGCCATAATGTCCCGACAACCAAGCGGGGTCTCCCCGACAAGAAGTGAGCTCGGTGAAGGAAGGTAGAGTCACCGTGATGTCTCAGTGAATGGACGTGGTCTCGCCAAGAGAAGAAGGGGTCTTGATATGTGTTTCTCCTTCAGTAGGAGTCTCGCCGAGAGAGAATGACATTGATATAACCTCTGGCCGACAGGCCAAGCTCTCGGTGATAAGAAGTCAGCTCGGCGAATGGTGATGTCTTTGGGGAGATGTCTCCCCAATCGAGGGTGGTCTCACGGAAGAAAAATGAGGATCGACATAGTGTTTTGAGCTTGGCGAGATCTCTTACCGACCCATGGGAGTCTCATCGAAATATGATCAAAGTTCGGGGAGACCGGGGTGTGCTTGGAGAAAGGTCTCATCAAAGGAAGGAGTCTTGATGAAATGAAGTGAGCTCGGGTAGAATGGAGGAGTT
>VDFB02382852.1:0-13752 GCA_007258455.2 Sequoia sempervirens
CATTGCCCATCACGCCCTTATTAAATTTTTGATTGAGTGTTCCCTAAGGGATATGTCACCCCTTTCTTGGCAAGAATTTGTTGCCCAAAAGGGTCTGAAACTTCCAGAGCCTCCTAGAGTGCTCCCTACTCAGCATAGGAAAAAGAAAAGAAGAGTAGAATCTACAAGTAGGGGATCCAAGCATGAATCATCTGCTCCTACAGCACCTAGTCCTGCAGCCTCCGCACCAATACCCCCTACCCAAGTACAAAGTAGGTCTACTAGTAGAAAAGAAAAAGGGAAAACGAAGGTTGGAGAGTCATCTGGGGGAGAACGAACCCCAAAATATGACCCTCATGTTCAAAAGAGAAAACATTCTACTCCTGCAACACCTTCCCTTGTATTAGTTTCTCCTATAGCAATGCCTGTTGCTACTGAAGTTTCACCATCATCCTCTCCTCCTGAGCTTGAATCCTCTAGTCGGGATAGAAAGAGGAAAGCCACAAATGTATCTTCTGCAACATTGCCAAAAAGAGCTTCAACAAGGAAGCAGAGTAAATTTACCTCCATTCCTCCTCAACCTGAAATTATAATAATTTATGAGCAATCAGAAAAATCCAGTCATGATGATTCTTAGAATGTATCTAAGGATGTTGAACAAAGTCTAGTTGCTATGGAAGTTGAAGAAGTACAACAAGACAATAATGAAAGGGGGATGCCAAGTCTTGATGACTTGGCTGAAGTGGTTAGGAAAGTTTCAGAGGAAGCACAATCTCTTCCTGCGCAACAACAAGAAACCATCTTGCAACAAGAAGAAGAATAGATTGGACAATCTGCAGTGTCCAATGAGACTCCATCACCCCCTGGAATGTGTAAAGCATTGGTTGTCTATAAAAGAACATTGTTGATTGAGTATTTGGAACATCACAGGACTACATGGAGGCCTGTCACATTCCAAACCTTGAGTTTTCACCATTTGGCCAAAACTGAAATTCAACAAGCCCTTTGGGAGGAAGAGAAGAAGAAATTTAAAAGAGAAATTGAAAAACAAAAACAAGAGATCCAGGAAATGAAAAAGAAAATGGATGAAATGATGTAGATCACTAGAAATATTATGGAATGTAGGCCACTGCCAAGGGTATATGCCATGTGTCTTAAAGAACAATTTCTTTGGTTTCAATTAATGTGAATTTCAAGGAATTTAGATCCTGTTATTCATATAGCCAAAGAATTTTATGATGCTTATCAAGTAGCCCCTAGTTGGCTAAAGAATTTTTTATGTGAATTTTATTTGCATGGATTGATAATTCCCTCTGAAACAAAGTGGAATCCACTTCTTTATATTGGTGATATTCATTTGAGGTCACTCACATGGGTGATCCCACAATAGTGGTTTACACTTTTTGGCCAAAATGGACACTGATATTTTTTTTTAACACAATCTCCACATTCGGGCACCTATAGCGATTAAACCGTAAGGAATTTGAAGATGATGTAAACTAGAGTCTTGTCACATTTTGTCTGTAGATTCTAAAAATATTTTTTTCAATTTTTTTAGAATCAGATTACACTTCTTTTTCCATCTCGCACAAAAATTGGTTTTTTTCAAAAATAAGCATTTTTAAAAAGTGACACACACCATATAACGCATAACTTTTTTTCCATGAAGGATAAAATTCCAATTCTTTCAAATTTAGATTTATAACTCTGATATCTAGTGCTTCCACTTGGTTAGATGGTTTTTTATTGAATATTTTTTCTTTAATCAAGTTTTGAAGTCAATCAAATGACAATTCAGACATAGCGCGACCGTATAACGCATAACTTTTACTGTATGTATCAAAATTCTTCTTTTTTTTTTTGTTGGATCAAGGACTTCAATATTTGGTGCACTCATATTTTTCAATTTTGTTTTTATAATCTTCTATTTCCACTTATGCGGAAACGAGAGATTTTTGTTTCGATGAAAAACCTATATTTAATAAAACTTAAAAAATAGATAGATAAAAGCGAAAACATACTAAAATTATATTCATTGGATGGCTGGATTACGAAGGCTACTTTCGATTCCAAGTTTGGTTTCTAAATATTCCCCATTTTCATCCCAACTTGAGCTTGGCATTAAAATTTTTAGAGTTTTTGTGTGAACAAATTAAAGACTAGGGAAAAAGGGTTAAGCTAGAACCGGGGGTTCTAGTGAACCCGAGGAGTTCGTCGAACCCCCACTAATACATTTTCCTTTGTTTTTTGGGCAGAAAATGTGGGCCAAATAGTTAATGGGTTCGCTCGAACCCTAGTTCAGTCGAACCCCTTTATGGTTCGGTCAAACATGTAGGTTCATGCGAACCCCTAAAACCAATTTTTTTGCCATGGGGTCATTTTTCCTCAATTTTCCTTCCTCCATAAAATTGTAAACCACTATTATGGCTTCACCCACATGTGCCATGGGCAGCTAATGAAACTAATTGTGGCAGACAATTCGAAGCTTATGAAGAAGCTGAGAGAAATGAACCAATATCACTGCGACCTGAAAGTTCAGATCCCCATACAATTTTGAGAACTTGGCTTCATGTTGCATATGGATTTAATGATTAGACTGTAAGAATGAAGATATTTGATATCAAGAAATAGGTATATGATGAATTCAGAGGTCAACCATATTTGTTTTGGAAGATTGCATCTTCCAAGATTGAGGCAAGATGGGAAAAGCTAACTGTTGGTCTAAGGAGGTCCGAGCCTCATATCCCTTTGAATTTTAAAGCAGCCCTTGGAAGAACAGAGAGATACATGCAGCTTGGTATACAAAAAATATTTGAGTTGTGGCTACCATTGACATTTCGTCCCCCAGTTTTGATATGGCCACTGTACCCCTATCGAGATACATTTATGTTAATAAGGAAACAAAAACCCACATATATGAGAGATGGCAGAACCTCATAGGTTTCTACTACAAGTTCGAGACTTCATTGTAGGGCCATACTACACCTATTGATCTTAGAGAAACAACCAGAAAGCTTAATGCTGGAGGACCATCATTAGGCTAAGTAGGGGGCAGATGATGAGCTTAAAATATGCTCATAATTTGAATATCATAATGTATTTTTAATACCCTTACTTTTATTGTTGATGGTTGTTTAACTCTTTGATTAAAGACATTTTATTCAAAATTGGGTAGAATCTTGTAGCTACACAATCCTATATTCCTACAGCTTAATATCCATGTGTCTAGATTAATTACCCCATTTGACCACCCGAATGATTGATATCATGCATGTGGTTTTTGGATAGTGAAATAGATTTAACATGTGCGATTAATGAATGTATCGTGTTGTTTTCCATGCATGCTTTCTTTTCGCTTATGTTGCCTTGTACATCACAGGTTGTTGAAGGGAGCATGAATGAGTCAAGCGCAACGGATCTCAGCCCTGCAATAAAGTCCATTTGTAGCATGGTGTCGAGGAAGTTGTTCCGGCGAAGACTCTCTTGCCAGGTCATTGGGACGAAATATAAATGATCATTAAATATGGGGAGAGTGGAATGCTAAATTCTCTTTGGATCGTGTTGAATGGATATGCTTTCATTTATGAGAAATTTATTCCTTAGTTTCAGGATACATTTATGTCCACATCTTTCTCGGTTAGAGTTAGGTAGTTAGTTGCTTTTCAATATAAATAAGTGTTCCTCCTACGTGAGTGAGCAACCAGAATATGAAAAAGTTGGTATTATGATGAAAGATAGTGTTTTGTGTTAGTTTTCATATGAGCAAAACAAAGTATATCATTCCAAGTTTATGAATAAAAGCTGATGAAGTTTTGAGTTCAATTCTTGCATAACTAGTTGATGCTTGCTAAGGGGGCCCACTTAGTAAGTATCTGTAGTTAGTTAGTTAGTTGTTTATTTCCTGTTGATCATAAGTTATATTTCATTCTTGAAAGTTTCAGTGCAAACTCAGTCTTATATTGTTCCTGCAGCATCGGGAATCCATCCTCATGTTTGTTCCTGCAACATAAGGCCAGTTCATAGTTTGTTTCTTAGTCATAGTTATCATGATGTATGCTTTGATTAATTTTAGAAGGCTTTGCATTCTATTCCTTTAGCATAAGTAGAATTCTTTTCATGCATTTATTTCTAGTAAATCATGACTGAAACTGGTTCTTAGTGCACATGCAGTGCCACTCCATTTCAAGTATACGTTCTTTGGTTTGACAAAGTAAATGAACGACCATAAGAAGATGTTAGTCACCTGCTAGAATGTCCAATTCCCAGGTTAGGATTTGATGTGACTTTTATATCCTTTTATGGGTGCGACCAGCATTGACAATTTACTACAACCTATATTATTTAGCAAATTGTCATATTTAATGAGTATTCAAATGACTGGATACAATCATACCCTTGTTCTATTGAACAAGACCTCATCTATTGATTTAATGTGTCCCTTGCTCCATTAGGTTCCTATCCCTATTATTTTTCTATGCTCCCATGTTCCTTTCCTTTTGCCTCTCACCTCTTGGAAATACAACATAATTATTGTCCTTAATTTTGAAAGACAGTTTGTTCCCTTCTCCATCAATCCAAGTAGATAAAACATATAATTTTCCTCCCATTCCCACTTTACAAACCAATAAAACCTCTTATTTATAGATTCCTATGTGTAGTAGAGTTCTCCTAGGCCCAAGAAAAAACTAAATCAACACATGAAGTTGTCTTCATAAAGCTGATGGAATTGCAAAAAGAAACATAAGTAATTTATCTCCTTGTGAATAGAATAAATTAACATAGATATCAAGAGGGTGTGTTTAGGATCATCATGGAAAACACAGGCCCTTAAGTGGAAAAAAAATCAAAAAAATCAGTTAGGCAACTTGACGTAAAAATTTCAATAAGTTATCTATATTATTTCAAAAATATGTACGAATAGAATCTATAGCAAATTGAATGTAGTTTCTAAACTACTAGGTTTATTTAAAAAAAAATCTATTTGGTGAAAATTTGAAATTTCAATGCATTAGTACTTAAATTTTAGGGAAAAATAAGAAGTAGGTGTTTGTCTGACCACCCTAACCATGATAAAATGATAATATTTTTTTATAAGGTTTTATATATAAGTAGAGGACTCATGTCTTGATGTGATGCATGTTTCAGATTCAAAAAATGTGATATCATTTGAAAGCTATAGATGTTTTTCAATCATCCTATCAATCAAGACTTTAGTTGTAATTCAAATAGAAAATAAATAATAATTATTTAGTAAATTCAAAGTAAAGCATAATTTATATTGGTGGAAAGCTGAGAATCTCCTTTAAAAACCCTTTTTATTTCATCAATTTTGGGTAAAAATAATTTTGTTATCCACATACCCTACACATACCCATCATATCGCTATTTTTTGGCCTATCATGATCCTACACATACCCAAGATTAACATCAGTTGACAAATAAAGAATTACACTCTTTACTATTACTACTATGAAAATAAGTATCCTTCCCTTGGTCCATCTTTTGGTAATTCTACAAAGTATTATATAGTTGATGACACTGATCTTATGTAACAGAAAATAATTCAAAGAGAAAGGAGGACATTAGGATACCCACCATCCTACAAATGGGTGTCCAAAAATCTCCACAATATTACGTCTGTACAAAAATTAAATTGAAAGAAGGGATAAGAAAGCATTGAGAAGCACTTGCTTCTAAAATATTATATAATTTATGCATATAATGATGTATTTATATGATGACACTTTAAAGACATGAACCAAATTCCTCTATCAAATATAGATAGATAGATAATTGCATTTTAAACCCTTACAAAAATCTACAAGGCAGTGCGAGTGGAAGAGGAAATATGAGTGGGGTTCTTTGTACATGCAATTACCAGTGGAAGAGGAAAAATGAGGAATATAGTAGCATGGTCACTATTGTAAACTAAGTAGGTTCCTTAACATACTTTAAATAGGTAGGATTGTAGATAACTAATTATGACTTCTTATGGCAACACCTAATTATTATTATAACATATAGCAATCATTCACAATACCTAGCATAATTAAAAACTCATAAAAATATTCAAGCAAGTTTCAATTTGTGTATTCCCCTCACTTATTTGGTTTTATTGCTTCCAAGTTTAGGTATTCATGATTAGTCACTGAAACCTGATGTACTTCTGAATCCCATTAACTTATTTTGTTTACTTGTTCATTTTTTCCATGGCTTTAGTTTAAGTCTATATATGGATGTTTAAAGTAATTTATTTTTTGGCATGGAAAAGAGAAATTCCATTTATTTTGGTTCACTTAAATTTAAAAATTAGAATTCTTAAAGTAATTTATTTTTGTGGATAAATCAAGGATTGATATGGCAGCTCGGGGGCCACTACCTCAGGGTATATTTACCCATACAGACAATGAGATTTGTAAATTATGTCTTATTCTAGCTAACCCCAACACCATAAGGGTTTATAGGGATACATGACAGTCAATTATAGATAGCTTAGAGAAAACTAGATGGACATTAGGTATAACCCATACTTGGGTATGTGCAGGATCATCGTGGAAAAAATAGACTCTTAAGTGGCAAAAAATTTAGAAAAATCAGAGTTAGGCAACTTGACATAAAAATTTGAATAAGTTATCTATATTATTTAAAAAATATGTAAGAATAGAATTTGTAGCAAATTGAATGTGGTTTTTAAATTACTAGGTTTATTTTAAAAAAAAATCTATTTCATGAAAATTTGAAAGTTCAATGCAGTAGTACTTAAATTTTAGGGAAAAAATAAGAAGTAGGTGTGCGTCTAACCACCCTAACCACAATAAAATGATAATATTTTTTTATAATATTTTAGATATAAGTAGAGGACTCATGTCTCGATGTGATGCATATTTTTTTGTAATTTTTTTCCAAGTAAATAATTAATTATGAATTTTTTATTACAACTTTTAAGAAATATAAAACTCGTATGTCTAACCTCCTTAACTTGGTAAAAACTTCATGAAATTATTTTTTCTTTCTTTTAATCCTATAGTATGTGAAGCATAGAATGTGACGCATGTTGCAGATTCAAAAAATATGATACTGTTTGAAAGTTATAGATATTTTTCAATCAACCTATCAATCAAGACTTTAGTTGTAATTCAAATAGAAAATGAATAATAATAATTTATTAAATTCAAAGTAAAGCATAATTTATATTGGTGGAAATATGAGAATATCCTTTAAAAACCCTTTTCATTTCATCAACTTTGGGTAAAAAAAGTTTTCAGCCACATACCCATCATATCACCACTTTTTGGCCCATCATGATCCTGCACATACCCACTTATTATATTGACAAGTGCTGTAGCAACTATACTTGCTCAAATGCAATAAGAGGTTAGAGGTGAGGTTTCTCTTGCTGAATTTTAGTTTCAAGTCCCAAAAGAAACTATCAAATTATAATGATTTCCATATTACACTGATAGATCCCAGGTTAGGGCATATCAAGTGACTCAATGTGTTGATGCTCAGATGGCCCCTTTGGTATACTCACGCTTTCTTGCAACACACGATTGTTATCCAAATAATGACCAAATTATTTTATACTTTGCATAGTATTTGTATGTTGAGGTTCATTTGGGCCTCAATGTCAACTACTTGGACCTACAAAGATATTTTGGTTAGGGGCATGGTAGGGTTGCTAGCAAGGATGCTTATCATCAACCAAATCAACAATGACCAACTTATTAGGTGTTGGTTGGGGAGAGATTATCTGCTATCGACCCAACTTTGACACCTATTGTAGACTAGGTTTTCATTACTTCCCAAAGGGAAGAAATTGACAATGTTGCTGATATAGTAGTTGTGGCATCTATGATATATTTTGATTGTGTGGGAAGGTATTTGAGGTGTCATTCTAGATGATCCAAACCACTAGATCATGCTACTAATCCCTATGGTATGGTAGGTGTCCCTTCACCCACAGACATAGATAGTCTTACAAGAGACCAGATGCTTTCAAGTACAACTCATTGTTTGTTAGATGACCTATTGGAGGTATATGCTTTCATTGTAGTAGAGCTTGAGATCTAAATCCATGAGGTTAGAGGACATGTGGTTAGAGATTTCCATTCACATTCAGGATCCTATTGAACATTCAAAATGCTGAGAGGGGGGATGAATTAGTATTCTATATCTTTCTAAACACAACAAATTCAATCACCAAACTATAGTTACAATTGAAATAAGAAATGAAGGAATGAATCATCCAAAAATCCATAAAACACATGAGAACTAGGATTTTTATGTGGAAAACCCAAAAGGGGAAAAACCACGGTGAGGATTAGCTCACAATATATTATATCCAGATATAGTATATTATAGGGAGCTCCTTTGCTAGGACACTACTAGTGATCCCATAATAGTGGTTTACAATTTTTGGCCAAACTAGACACTGAAATTATTATTTTTAACTAAATCTTGACATTCGGGCACCTATAGCGGATAAACTGTGAGGAATTTGAATATAGTGCAAACTAGAGTCTCATCAAATTTTTGTCTAGATTCTAAAATATTTTTTTTTCAAAATTTTTTGGGAATCAAGAATTTTACTTCTTTTTCTTCTCTCCACGAAAAATTTATTTTTTAGGAAAACAACATTTTGAAAAGAAAAATGCTGCCCAGAGTATAATGCATAAATTTTTCCATGAAGGATAAAATTATAATTCTTTTCAAATTTAGATTTGTAGCTCGTCTATCTGGTGCTTCCACTTGGTTAGATATTTTATTGAATATTTTTCCTTAATCAAGTTTCAAAGTCCAAGCGAATTATAATTGAGACAATGACGGTATAACCGCACTTAACTTTTTTTGTATATGTCAAAATTTAATTTAATTTTTTTTGTTGGATCAAGGACTTCAATGGCTGGTGCGCTCATATTTTTTCATTTTTTGATGTCGTTTATTTTTCCCTGTGAAGAAAAAAGAAATTCATTTTTAGATGAAAAACCTATGTTTAATAAAACTTAAAAGAAACAAATACATAACAAAGAGCCAAAACATATTAAAGAGTTATATTAGGTGGATAGCTTGTTAAAGGGAATACCATAATCATTTGAAATAAATTTTTTAAATGAATTCATTGATCCCCAAAAGCTAAAATCAAAAGTGATTTTTATCGACATTTTACGATAGGTGTAAAGGAGACGCATTTATAGGTATGGTTTTAAACTAGCGAAGTTCTATCCAAGGGGGTTTGATCTAAGGTGATTTGATCAAACCCTCTTCAATTGGAATCCTTAAAATGGAACTTTTTTAAGGCTTAAATCATTATATTTTCTAAAATATACGTTTGACTAAAATTAGTTCCTCTTTTCGAGGGAATTGTAAACCACTATTATGGCTGACTACACAACGGCACATATAGGTTATAAGGCTCACAACTAGAGTTAGTACAATAAAAAACTGTGGCTCACTGCCAAAGCATGAAATGATGCAAAGTGCACCTATCTTGTGATGCATTTCAGTTCCTTTGAAGTTCTAAATATGAAGTACTACTTTTCTTAGTCGTCATACAATAACAATGCTTTGATTTTGAACTTTTACCTTTGAATTTGCATGTTCACATCATATAACACCACTCACATCTGATATGCCATTTATGCTCATAAATTCTACTTATTCTCACCCCTTTCAATTCCAAAATATCTCATATATATACCCAAATACATCCACACACATCAATTAGGTCGGCCAAATTAGATGTAAACAAAATAATCCAAAATAGCTTATGTCGGCACCATACAAGATTCAAAATCATCTTTTTGCTCAAGAAAAATGTGTAAAACTCAATTTTTAGTTGACATGGAACCAAGATAGATACAACTAACATCCACAATGTATATTTAATCTTCTCAACACATATCATGTAATAGGTCAGCCAGGAATAGGAACTAATCACAAAACTTCTAATCATACACATGCTTCCCAACATACACACCCTCCAAATTCGATATTTCTTTAGTTTCTCATTTGGACGAAATTAGAGAGACTACCTTTAGAATCAAAATATCAAAAAAAAATTCTTAAGAAAATTTGGAATCTCCCACACTATTATACTAATCAGGGAGATGATAGTAATATACATAGTTGAACTCTTTCATTGACATCTTCTAGAAATCTTCACAAAAATCCTTGTGGTTTTGAATATAGCTATATAATCTAGTCAACATATTAGTTGTACCTCATCATGTGGTGAATTTTGGACCCAAAAACTGATGGACTAAACCACAAAACAATCAACAGAGAACTCTTAGACAAGTTTCTAATAGATTAGCTTTTCAGTATAGTTAGTATTTGTACAAATGACAACAAAAATTATTTGACTACAATGTTGATATCAATGTAAACACTGGGACATCCAAATCAACCTATGTATGTATACTCCATGCTCATGTTTCCAAGATGAATTAACACTAATCAACACTGACCAACTTCCATAACTTCCAACAATCTCCCCCTTTTTCATTGATGGCAACATGCATATCAAAAACATTTTTCACACCATGAATCAAAACTTATTTTTTTCTAACCTTAACTCCATCTTTCAAAGTTAACCTTGATTTTATGAACTCCCCCTTAATCGTGACTTTCCCAAAAGTTTTTCCCAAACATCCAAAAAAAAAATTCTTCTCACTATCTCTCAGATTATCTCTCCACTATCTATCTCTTCCCCTTTGACATCAATGGAAAAGGTCATGCAAGTGTCCGATATATTTTCCTTGGATATATATATGTATGTATCATCAAAAAAGGATAATTGATCATAAATATAAGAACATATTAACTTGAAGATGAATCTCCCTTGAGATTCTTCAGAGTATCTTGGCAAGTAGCTTTTCCTTCTTCCCAAGAACGTTTTACATGTACAAGAGTCTTGTATAGAAATTCAAGCTTTGTTAGAGAATCTATACCTTCTTCCACAGTGCTTGGGATGAGATTTATTTTTGATAGATTGTTAGCTCTAGCATGGACACTGGCTTTAGGAGTGTGCCTTATTTTACCAAATCTCTTAGTGCCACATACTGCTTGATTATCTTTGTTCTTTGATTTTGTAAGCTAAAGAATTTATCCTATAGTTGCATGATGTAAGACCATCTTTTAGTGTCCCTGATGCTTGCCAAACTATAAACATCTGCTTGAGTGCTTAACCAAATTTCATTTTGACTCATTTCATTCTTTGTATTTAATGTCTGGTTAGACCAATTTAGACAAAAAGATATTATTTCATGTGCTTCTCCTTCACAATCTTGAACATCCTTCAATTCCTTCAAGACATTGTGGTCTGCATCTGTACATTTCTTTTTGACATCTTCTAGATTTTCCTCTGTAGTTCTTGCTTCTGACTCATTTATTGTTTTTTATTTTAATCCATTTAGATGTACACTTTCAATGAATCAACCATACTACTAAGATTTTCCAAAGTGGACACTGATGCATTAATATTTGCACCATGAATTACCTCTTGTAAAGCTTTTATTGCTTCACTCAAGTCTTATATACTTGTACTTTCATGCTCATGTTGGGTTATATCAAATTGACTTCCTTCTTGTTCTGTAACCTCTAGCCTAATAGCAACACTTTTTCTTTTCTTTCCTATTCTTCTAGTACAACTGGAGGCTTTAGTAATAGAATTTTCTTCTAACCCTTTTTTTTTGGGGTCATTTGGGCTTCCTAGAAGAACTTCTACCTAATAATCAACTTCCTCCATAGTTACTTCATAATCTAACTCAAAAATATACACAAGTCTAGGCTCAACTACTTCCATGTAGCAATAATTAGTAGCTTCAACAAGGAAATTGGTGTCTCTAGAGTGTTTTTCCACTACTCTCTGGTATTCTTATTCTCCCATTCATCATCATCTGAAACATTCCAAAGAATGTTACAAGAGAATCTTCTTAAGTATTTGAACCACCAAGATTCATCATAAGATTTTTTATTTGATGTGCTATGAATTCTGTATTTTTCCATTCCACTTTTCCAATTACCAGTATCTCCTTCATGAAGTAAAAAAGTAAGCATACTATCAAAGTACCATACTTGAATGTACTCTTTTTGTTCTTTTTGATTTCTCTCAAGTTCTTCATCAATTATTGTCGAAGTAACTCACAAAGATCATAGTCTGCACCATTCTCGATCATATCAAATGCAATGTGAGTAGCAGTAGTAGAGACTATATAACCATTGTTAGGTAAGTAAATTTTATGTCCAATAAGCATTGCGGCATCCCAGATATTTGGATTTCCAAATGTACTCAGGATGAGTTCTTGCCCTTAAAGAGTTGCACTAGTATTTTCAATTACTTCTTGGTCATCAATAGGCTTCCACTTTGAAATTGGTCCAGAGGAACACAAACCAGTCACATCCCTTATTACTTCCTTGATTATCGAGTGTGCACCATCAATCCAAATAGATTCATCATGAATCCTACTCAATACAATCTAAATGTACTTATCAAATTCAAACTATAGAAACTTCTACCACACATCCAATTTATTTTCAACTAGGGTTTTGTATGCATCATAATTTTCTTCCAATTTGCTTTTCCATAAAATAATCAATCTAGCAAAGGACATTTCCTCTATTTTCCCATATATGTATGCATAAATATCCTCAATGGGAAAAACTCTAAAGGGAGTGGCTAAAAATACACCCATTGAGTCTTCTGATAGATTTTTCAAAGAATGCCTCTTTAATTTAATTTGTGGTCTATCTAAGAAATTTACTACCTTCAAACCATCCATTTCATTTAAAATAGAAATTTCAGAGAAGAATTGTATAAGTAGAATACCTTTTGAATTTTCTTCGACCAAGGCTAGGATTTTGATGTTTTGCTTTTGGAACATGCCTTGAATCAACTTCCTCTTCTTCAATTTGCATTTCCTTCATATCAAGTGAATTTGACTTCTCAAATATGTTTTTAACTCCATGATTTGACCTATATCAATAAATGTGTCAACAATAAATGCTTCAAAATTTTTTGTCAAACTTTGAAACATTGTATTCATTGTTAATACATAGATGCTCCATAAACTTTTGCATCACAATATTTCCTTCAACGAATTTCTTCTATAGCTTCAAAATTTTATTTTCCAAGACATATCCTTGTGTCATGACTTGACACCTTATATTTTAGGGTTTTATTAGAATTTTCTATTATTGCTCCCTCTAGGCCTTAGCATGGGATTAGTTTCTATAAGAATTATCTGTACCAAAGGTAGGTATAGATGCATTTGTAGTTCCTAAATCATCTCTAATTTTAGACTCATCTTTCTTTCTCCATATCTTTTCCATTCCCTTCTTAACCTTGGTAGGATCAACTTTCTAAACATTGATTTATTCCTCTTTACTGGATTAGACTATCTTCCATTTTTTCTTCTAAAAACTTTTGAAATATGTTTGGGTTTGTTGAAAAAGTAGCATACAACATTTTTCTAACCAAATTGACTTCTATTCATCCTTGATTTGACTAGTTAGCCTAATGTCCAAATATATTGCATGTATAATAGTAACCATTGAAATATTGAGACAGTCTTCCTATATTATATCTATTCAACATCTAACTTCTGAACTTAGTACTTTTATGTCCAATTTTCTTGCATGCAAAACATTGTCTAGAGAAGAATCTAGCATTCTAATTCATCTTACTAGGTAAAAGAAAGAAGTTTAGTACACGAAGAGGGGAAATTTTGGGCCAAAAAAAAGTTTCTAAGGAAATGCATACGCGTTGTCTAAAAA
>VDFB02382853.1:0-52984 GCA_007258455.2 Sequoia sempervirens
CATCAATTTTAGAGACAACTCAAATAACTCTTTCAATAGGCATAACACAAAAAAAGACACTAGAATTCGCCAGCAAATCAAATGACTTTCATTGATATTTCCATGGCTTCAAAACATACAACATAGTCTCAACCATGTGAAACATGGTGTTCCACCGTATTCTCTATTCTCTATCCTATTCTATCTATCTATCTATATTGTTTTCAAAATGAATATTTATACATTGAGAACATGAAAGGACGTATCCTTTCGGAAATAGAAAATACAAATAATAAAACATAAGATAGAAAGTGACTAGGCTCTATTTAGCCATAAGTGAGTCTTGTTGAGGTGGTCCAAATAATCCTGGTGCTCATACATGTCCGCATCTCCAATAGCATTCTGGACCGTAACTTCCATTTTGACCATTTCCTCATTTTGCTTACTCACTTCTTCCAATGATGTATCATCTGCAGAAGCTATATTCATGATTTCATTCATTATTGACTCACATTCATTTTTCCACCTAGTGGCCTCTTTCAAATCCCCATTTTCATCAGAAAATGGAATTACAATTTTCTCAGCAGCTGCAATTAATCCCTATTCATCTCCTTGCAATTCATCATAGAAATTTCTATGGTGATTGATAATGTGATTAGTAGCTTCAACTGCAAAACTACTAGCTTCATCACTTAGAGCCAACTCATGAAATTTCTCCATGATTCATCCATCCATCCTTGTGTGCTCCTTCAATGTAGTAAGAGTATGAGAATATTTTCCCCACAATTTGTTCAACCAGGATGTCAAATGATCCTACCTCTTTTTAATAATTGTAGCAATAGCATCATGCTTTCCCTGAGAATAAGCACTTGACCCTACCCAGTGATCTTTTGCTTGAGAGATCTCTCCTTGAGTGATCATTTTGGTTGTTCCCATTGAAACACCAACCAAGTCTTTGATTCTATCATTTTCTCTCAGCAATTTCTCATTATTTGCTTTATACATTTCTCTTTCTTTTATCAATAATTGAATCTATGCTTTATTCAATTTTGCAATATTTACCCCAATATCAGTAGTAGCAATAGGATCAGCTTCTCCAGCTTTTAAAGTCAAGACATGGCCAAATGCCTTCTCTGTATCAAGTACCACTGATTTCCTGTGGGGTGGGTACAAAGCCCATATCAACATTGATCCCTCATCAGTATTATATTTGGAGCCTGCATATACTTCTGTCACCTTTTCCTTATCAAGCTTATGAGTAGCATTACTACCCTTCAAGAAACTATCAAAAACCAATGCAGAATTCAAATCTAAACCAGGAAATATCATAACACCAGCATCCTCCAACATTTTCCTCCCCACTTCTGGAGTCATATTTTCCATTTCATCATCCACACATCTTCTCAATTGAGCCAACAATTGTTCCTCATTTCCAGAAGTGATATCATCAACATTCTCTCTTATCTCCTTCCCCTTCTGCTTGTACACGAATGCTTTGAACTCAGGGGAATGTATAAACTCATCATCATAAACAAAGGATTTGTACTCCATATGCCTAGCATCAACATCACCACTTTCAATACTTTGTTCTCTGACTAGGCAGAAATATTGTTGAGTCCTCATTCTAGATACCTTTAATGCTTTACCCTGTGACACATCAGCTCTTGGTGCTTCTTCATCTCCAGAAGACAATAACTCAGTATCTTGTAGCCCTTGGTTATACCTTTCAACTACCCTTTTTGCTTCATCTTCATCTAGATTTCTAATCATATCATCAAAAGGATAGGGTACATGCTGATACCCTCCAAAATTAATCCTTTCTTTGGCTGAATGAATATACCCCTCAGGGTCAAAGTATTTCTTGGTTGGTCCTCTTTTCATGTTATAGTGCAACAATCTATCAAGAATTGAATTATATCCCTCTTTAGCCAACACAGTGAAATCACCAAAGCATAAAGTACTAGGCATAAATGCCTACTTCCCAAAAGAGCTGAAATGCATCAAACTACTGTAATCCATTTGTCTGACAATTTCCAAGTATGCAACCCTATTTGGAACTGTCCTTGGTAGAATGAAAGGAGCATCTTCAAATCCATACACTCTGATTATAGTAGCTCCCTCTAAACAATACCAATCTCCCCAGTTATGGTCAATTGGCCCATCAAAATCTTTAGGCCGAAGGAAACTTTTGATCTCATCAGTCAATGAATGATTACAAGGATAATGATACAATTTATACAATGTCTTTACAAAATACTCCTCAAAATGAATAAAACTAGAACCAGCAAACCTGCTGTCCCAAATGGCAGTCCATAATTGAAGAGGAAATGTTTTGCCCTCCTTAACAGTATGAGAAATTCTTATTTTTGGAGGCCACACCCCAAGCTCTTATCCGAAATATAGCACCAAATGCATCAACAATGAATAGTTTCTGAGGTGAACAATGGAAGCTCCACCCTTTATAGCCATCAATCCTAAGTCAAGCTCCTTAGAAATATATGAAGCATAATCAAATAACCTGGCATTGTGATATTGAATGTCTACTGCAATGACCATTGGCACCATTGACATAAATTTTGGGGCATCCATCCCCAACACCTGACACACTGAAAAATATGTATATTTCATGTAGGGTTCAAACAAATCTACATGATAGGGAGTCCCCTCACTATCTTCCAGAGGTTTGGGCTTGTTACCCTATTTAACCCTATGAATTGGTAACCTCCAACCCTTGTAACTTGTATCCATTCTGAAAAATTCCTTCTGCAACTCTTCACAATTGATTTCCTCATCACAAAATCCTTCCAATTTGAAAACCTCATCAATTCCTTCTTTTGACACATGTATCTGTGGTTTTCCAGAAGGATCACATATTGCTTTACACTTTCGATCATAATGATGAGCAAGAAATTTTACCAATTCAACATTAATAAATATATTAGGGCACACCAATTTCCCTACATTCAACTTCCATGGATTACAAACTAGCTCAAAACGATTCCTCCTACGATAGTGGAAATTGGAAAGCTCATACCCTCTCACAGCAGTCCAAGCATCACCTATGAACTTGCATTTGTTATCTAGCTTGTCAACTTCTGCCCTAAGCTGTGCGAACCTTTTACCTTTAGGTCCCGAACCAGGTAGTTGATCAATAAGGTCTTGGTTTAGCTTCCTTTCAATGACTTCATGCTCTGTATCAGTCTTTTGTTTCTTTCCCTTAGACTAACTGCTCTCACCAAGTTTCCTACCCTTACCCTTTCTAGAACCAGAAGACTCCATTTTTTCAACCTTATAGAATCAAAATATGAAAAACAGAGAAGCAACTACTTACAGTATTCTACTTGAGCTCCTCAGACTGAAAAATCATCTTGGTTCTCTCGTTCAACTTGCCAATTCACCAGTGATCAATTCAGAAATGAGGAATTGATTAAAACACTACTGTCATTACTGTTTTATCCCATTGTGCCATTAATGAAGCATGAATGAAGCCACCTTTGAAACTGGCACTATCGCATCAAATGTCCTTTCGATGAGAAAAATTCAAATATGGGGTGAAATCCCTTTTCAACATTTATTTCATCATTCACCAAGACACTCTGCAGTCTTACCGACACCTGGAATCAACTTGACGACAAATGCTTCTACTTTTCATGTCGCTGTGACAATTCAAAGTTGGGGAAGCGTCTCGTAGATATCATGGAACAATACCAATATGTTTTCTTCAAAGCATTTTCCAATCGCTAGGACATTAATGTTATTCACACCGACTGAAATCCTCTATCTTTATGTTCTTCGCTATAACCCGCAAATGTCGGGAAAACCTCTCACATACTTCATCCTATTTCACTGAAAGTCTTTATCTTCATTGCGTCACTAAGACAAATTTATATTCTTGTGATACAATCTTCATTTCACCCACTTCGCTGTGACTTTCAAAGTCGGGGAGATGTTATACAGATATCTTTGCATCTTACCGATATATACTTTTCAATGTATTTTCATTCGCTAAGACAAAATCACCCTTTCACCGACAAATTCTCATTTCGGCATGTCCACCAAGTTTTCTCACCGAAGAAATAAACCCAACCATTGAAATAATACTTTCAGCAAGATAATGAACCTTCGGGAAAACCTACACCGACACCAAATGTCCTACCGAAATCACTCCTCCAGATTACTCCTATTCGGCAAAACTCACCCCGAACCATCTATCAGTATAATATTCATACTTCGGTGAAACATATGCCGACAAGTTCTTCTCTCGGCGATGCATATCTCCATCGGCATAAGATTCAAATCGGCAATACTCCATAGCTTCTCACTGATAGGTTTGATTAGGAGCCTTTTAATGAAAAATGAAAGACTTGATGGATTCAATGGCTTTTATGACAGAAAACAAGCAAGACAATACAAAGAGGGACTTTGATGCTTATGATGAGAACTCAATACTGGAACTTTTGAACGCAATAGAATGTAAAAATTTCAAAATTTTACAGTTCTAACAGTGGCTCCGTTTGGGGATGAATGATAGTGAGATCATTGCAATGATTCAGATTTCTGGGTGAGTAGACCAAACTCAAAGTGATGGAACATGTGAGCAGAATGGAACAAATGGCAATGGCGATGAACAAGACCCTATACTACTATACATGGAAAAAATTTATTTGAAAAGAAGGAAAATTAGGATTGTCCATGTACTAGAAAATCCTATTCCTTTCATTTCCTAAACTATTGTGCATGGAATAAAATTTCAAAGAGGAACATCAAGAGTTGTCCATGCACTAGCAACCCTTAATCCTCTGCATTATTTCAAGAGAAAAAATGTTTCAGAAGTTGCCCATGTACAGGCAATTCCTGATCTTCATCAGCCATATTCTGCAAATAGTATGAGTCTTCACCTTTCTTTCCAACCCCCGCAAAAGGCCCTAGCCATAAGGGTTCAAACTTCCCATGTTTTCCCTTCTCCTGGCACCTTGCATTCCACATCAGTACCAGATCACCTTCTCCAAATTTCCTATCCTTTGCCTTTTTGTTAAATAAATATTTCATCTACTTTTGCAACTTTATATTTTGATTTTGAGCCACTCTCCTCATTTCATCCAATTCAGCTAGCTGCTCCATTCTTTCCTCCATGGGTTCAGGAATATCTAAGTCTTCTTGAAGAACAAACCTGTACACTGGTAACAAGTTTTGCAAGGGCATCCTGGCCTATGTTCCATACACTAATTCAAATGGGGACTTCCCAATTGCCTTCTTCACCGTAATTCTATCAGCCCATATAGCCAATCTTAATTTTGAATCCCAAGCCTTCTTATTTTGATCTAACATCCTTCTTATAATCTTCAGAAGACTCTTATTACTAGATTTTGCTTGTCCATTAGCCTGTGGATGATAAAGAGCTGCATAAGAAATGGCAATACCATATGTGCTACAAAAGCCTCTAAATTCATCTGATCTAAAACACATCTTGTTATCAGTAATCAACCTCATTGGTGTACCAAATCTAGTAATAATATTATCCATCAGGAACTGTGTCACCACCTTACTTGTAGCTTGTTTAGTTGGGATGACCTCTACCCACTTGGTGAAATAATCAGTGGCCACCAATATCCACCTATGTCCACCACTTGATTTTTCTTGTATTTCTCTGATGAAATCAATTCCCCATTGATGGAAAATGGCATCAACCTGCAAAGGTATTAATGGCAAAGCTCCCTGATATTTCAATTTCCCAGAGAAATTTTGACAAGCTTCACATTTTCTCACATATGCAAAAGACTCATTAAAAATTGTAGGCCAATAATAGCCTGCCCTGAGAATTTTATGCGTTGTTGTTTTTGCTGAGTAATGTCCTCCACATACTCCCTCATGCATTTCACTCAAAACATGTTTAGCTTGAAACTCATCCAAACACAATAATAATACACCATCCCTATTTTTCCAAAATAAATCCCCATCCATAAAAACATATTTTGACGCCTGCAATTTCAGCGTTCTTTTTTGGTTATCATTCAATCCTTCTGGACACTTCATATGTTTAAGATAATGCATGATATATGCATACCATTGAGTATGCTCAATGCTCGCAATTACATCTTCTCCTTCTACATTACAAATCTGATTTGCTTCAAAATTTTCCTCTGCCATTAGTTTAGCTAAACCCTGACCTCTGACCAGTTTAGTGATTTAAATCTCCAAGTCAAATTCCTAGATTTTGTTGATCCATTTGCATCTTTTCCCTATTACTTCAGATTGTGTCAGAATATCCTTGACAGCTGCATGAGGAACATAAGCAATTACCTTTGCTCCAACCAGGTATGGCCTGAAAGCTTTTACAACTTTCACTAACGCGAATGCTTGCTTCTCCATTATATCATACTTTAGTTCAGAACCCTGTAATGACTTACTGAAAAAAGATACGGGCTGCTCATAACCATCTCAATTCTTTTGTAGCATGACAGTTGCAATAGTATGCATAGAGGCAAATGAAAAAATATGGAAAGGTTTTGAAAAGTCAGGTGACTTAAGAACATGAGCCTCCTTGATAGCTCGTTTTATAGACACAAAAGCTTCCAAAGTTTCTGCAGTCCATTCTATCTTTTGTCCTTTCTTTAACATTTTTGATATTGGTTTGACAATCTCAGCAAAGTTAGAAACAAACCTTCTAACAAAGTTAATCTATCCAAAGAATGATTGTATCGCCTTAATAGTTTTAGGGACAAGGATCTTATCAATAGCCTCCACTCTTTTAGGGTCTATCCTAATCCCTTCCTTGGAAACAATATGCCCCAAAAGTTTACCCTCTATGATAGCAAAATTACATTTCTTGGGGTTTAAGCTAATACCATATTCAAGGGCTCTTATAAATACCTTTTCCAAATGATGAACATGATCCTTAGCCTTCTTAGAGTAAGCAGTGAGATCATCCTGATACACCACCATGAGAACATTGATCAAATCAGCAAAATCCACATCCATGGCTCTTTGAAAAGTCGCCCCTGCATTAGTGAGACCAAATGGCATCCTCAGATAAACATATGTTCCCCAAGGGGTTGTGAATGTTGTTTTGTATTGCTCAGACTCTTTAACCTTGACCTGATTATACCCTGAAAATCCATCCATCATGGACAACAATTCACAGCCTGTCACCTTATGCAATATGGCCTCCATATTAGGCAAAGGATAATTATCTTTAAGGGATACTATGTTTAGATTTCTAAAATCTACACATAATTTGATGTCTCCATTTTTCTTTCTGACAGGGACCAAATTTGACACCCAGGTTGAATGTCTAATTGGCTTAATGATTCCACCATCTCTGAGCTTTGCCAACTCCTCCTGCATTTTAGGTTCTAGAGTTGGATTTATTGGCCTTTGCTTTTGTCTGAATGGTTTAGCATCTGGATTTAATGGTATTTCATGCTGAAACAAGTCTTCTCTATATGCTTTCAAATCTTCATAAGACCAAGCAAATACATGTTTATACTTTCTCAACAATTCAATCAGCATTTCTTCTAATTGCAGGACTGATATTTTTACCTATGTACACCTTTTTTGGTGCCATCTCAGTTCCCAAATTAATTTCTTCAATGTCATCCCTTCCAACTGGTGTTTGCTTTATTAAGGACCAATCACTTCCATCGTATACCCTCTCCAATGCCACCAAGCCTTTAGGAATCTTATTTGTTTTAAGCTGCAAGATCTCTTTTCCAAAGACTGTCTCTTTTCCATCAACTTCTTCAACAAAGGCATTGAAATCAATCTCTTGAGCGTCATACTGGTCTATACAGTGAAGGAATTTTAAAAGATCAGTGTCATCATTAAAAACTTGCCAGCTATATACATTATCAGGCACAACAGGCCTTGTTTTGAATTCAATTTGTGACACTCCTGCCAGCGTAATATCATCTCTCTTCAATGCTACATTAGCTAGAAAATATGTCATTATATTCTTCGATCTATCCAACCACTCAATCGAGAAAGCATCAAGCAATTCTATTGTATCCCATACAACATTTCTGTATTGCTTTAATCTTTTATTTTTTGCTGTATACTTCGCCTTAACTTGCGAGATAACTAACTCAGAATCTCCTAGAACAGCCAGCAACTTTATTTTATGATTCACCGCTATATTCAATCCAGTTAACAAAGCTTCGTACTCCGCCACATTATTCATGCATTCAAAAGTTAACAAGAATGAATACTTAAATGTATTACCTTCAGGCGAAACAAATATTATCCCAGCTCCATTGCCTTCTTGGCTACAGGCTCCATCGAAATACATCTTCCATACACCATTGTGGTTCCTTGCAGCATGCTTCTCAATAGAATCACTATTAATCAATTCTGGCTATGTTGGTTCTATTTTGAAACTCCCAAGATCAACATCACAAAAGCAATTGATTTGGTCTTGTGGCACAGAATCAATGAGTTGATTCATCCTTGGCTCCCTGTACAATTTCACTTCTTGGCCATTTACATGAATGGTTGCATAAGACAAATCGAACTAGACATTTCCACCAATAGCTGTCGTCCATTGCCTTGATAAAAGCATACCGAATTGAGGAGGGGTGTCTATAACTATTATATCAATATTGTAAGCTACTTGAGGGTAGGCAGCTAACTTGACTTCTACATCTTTCATTATACCAACCATAGGAATAGGTCGGTTATCCATTGCGTAACACTTTCCTTCATGTGTATCCACCCACATGCCTAGTTGTTTCATCACTCCTACTGGCATAATATTCATGGCGGCACCAGAATCTATCATACAATTCCTCAATAATTTATTATTTATGAGTAATGTGATAAAGAAAGGATCAACCTGTGGAAAACTTGTCAATACATTACTCAAGCATATTTCTGGGACATTTACTTTATCTTGCTTATTTTTTGCAACCATTTTATTTTCAGTACTTACATGTTTTTCACTCTCATTTGTTATCAATTGCATTGCACTGTCCCTGTACTCCTTAATTTTCATCATTTCTAGAAGTGGGACAGACATCTTTACCTGAGACAAGGCTTGAGTAAAATCAAAAGAAGAACCATCTGCCTTAACTACTTTCTTCTGTTCTAATGTTTCTCCTTTGTTTACTTCTTTTTCTCCTCTACCTGACTGATCATTTTTTTGAATTTCTTTATGTAGCTCTTTTACTGCATCCTTTTGGATAGGATTTTGTTTACTTTCTTCACGTTGTTTGTTTTCATTTTTCTTTGAAACTCCTTGCACAACTTTCTGATCTTTCATAAAGATACCCCTAGGGACACCTTCCTTCTCATTTACTGTCCTGTTCCTCAACCAGTATTTATTCTTGGCTTCTTCTACTGCAGCAACAGTCAATTTTTCTATCTCTTCTTCAGTAAGTCTCCTCACATTATTGTGAGCAGGCACCTCAACAGATTGTGGTTCTACATAATCATCCTCAGAGTCAGAAAAAACATGCTGCTCAGCCATATGTACATTATACCTTCGTTCTGCAATGTCATACTCATAACCTCCCTCCTCCAAAGATGAGTACCTCTCCTCAACATGATGAGAAGCATTTGAAGTCAAGTAGATTGTATGATCTTCCCCATCATCTCCAATTAGCAATCCTTCTTCTTGCATTCTCTAGGCTACAACACAATACTCAGGGGAATGTGGCTTATTACAAGCCTCACAAAAATAATTGCTATTCACCACATATGTTCCCTTCTTCTTCAATGGATCAGGAGTTTCTTTGCTCCCAGGCCTATCTATTATGGGTTTCCCATCCTTCCAGTTTGTGTTCTAGGGCATGTCATGTAACCTCAACCTTGGTCTTTCATTTCTATATGTGTTCTCTTGCTTATATTGATAATTATTATTTTGTTGAGGAACTCGAGGGTTGTATCTCTTATTCATTATCCCAGCAACTTTTCTGTTAGCCTCTATTGTTAATGCTATCTTTTGTGCTTCAGTTAAGTCCCTTGGGAACCTGTTTCTCAGCTCATACCCTATTTTAGGGTCAAATGCATTCAGGTAAACACTTAATGCTATAGAGTCAGGTAACTTTGATCCGGGAGGTATTCTATTCTGTAATTTATTGAATCTTCTGTTAAAATCAAAGACTGAATCATTCTGACCTTTCTGAATTCGCATTAGTTCATGGAGAGCAGCATCTGGTGCACTCAAATTCCCAAATTGTTCAAGGAATTGGTCTTGAAATATCTGGAGAGAATAAATAGAAGTTGTTTCCAGGCTATTGAACCAGTCCCTAGCTTCTTCAATGAGAGACATCATGAACAATCTCATATGCAAATCTTCATAAGGTACATCCAAATCCTGAATGAAAGCATTGAAAATTCTTAAATGATCCTCAGTAGTGATTGCATTACTACCTGTAAACTTGGGTACTAAACCTCTCCAACTGTTGTCCATAGGATATAGGTATAACTGAAACCCTGCTAGATCAAATTGTTTGATCATAGTTGTATATTGATAAGGAGGATGATTAGGTGGGTGCTGATATTGGTACATAGGATTATTGTACTGCATATTTTGTTGTGGCACATGACGCTGACCAGGAGGTGGATAATTATTTGGATGTTGTGTGGGAACATAAGGTGGACGATTTGGCTGTCTATATTGATTCCCAATTTGATGGTGAGGAATCCTTGGTGGTTCAGAATACCCCAACCATGATTTCCCTATTTATGGGGTGGTACATATTTTGGAGGAAAAGCAGATGTGTGTGGAATGTTCTGAGCTTTCTGCAGTTTGAATTCCCTCATTGCTTGAATCATTTGGGCCTTTTCTTGCTCTTCCCTTTCCTTTCTATGAGATTCATACCATGCCCTAATTTCCTCATAACTTAAAGATTCATAATCTTCTTGTTGAATTTCCTGATTAGTAGGTCCACTCTGATTACCTTCCATTTTTTGGTCATATTCATATTGAACTCTGAGTCGTTCGGCTTCAAATCTAGCTTCAAATTCAACATTTTTTTGAGGATTGTAAAAAGGATTTCTCTGATCTTCCGAGGTACAGGGCTCTTCAGATGAATTATCTTTCCATGTGTCAAAGCAATTCTCACCAAAAGGTATCGATGATTTATCTTTGTTTGTTAAGCACATGTCCTCACTTTTCCCTTTACCCTTGTCAGCCTTATCATTTTTATGCGTCCACTTACTATTACCAGGAGGAGCTCCAAAATGACCTCCCCTAAATTGAGATCTTCTTCCATTCATATTGCAATGCTTAATCAGAGTCGCCACTCACTTTCTTGAAAGTGAGAAAAAGATTGTTACTTGGTATTCCCAGCAGAGTCTGTATATAGGACTTCTGACTCTATGATTAAGGGGCAGATTCTTTGTTATCCCCAACAGAGTCGCCAATTTGTTATCTCTCAAAAAAGCAAGTTTGAACCATGAAAGGTTGACAAGCTTTCACAATGTTTTAGGGTAACAGAACAAGGTTTGAAAGAATTAAACCTTCTACTCTCTAGGCACTGCTAGACCTAGGCGGGTGTACCTATAATAAATGAAGCAGACTTGACTATTGATCTTATCTTCATGCCATGATTTGTCCAAGATAGCAAATTGAAATGGACAAAATAAAACAAATTTGGTATATATTATATACCAGCATTCAAAACTAAACCCTAAAATGCTCAGTTAATAGATGTAAAAAGTATGAATAAAACTAAATGATGAAAACGGTGAGACTAGTGCCTTATATAATATACAGAGTCAAATAAAATCATAGACAACTGACTTCTTTCTGGATTCATTCAAATTGTTCGGCATATTTATTTATAACCAGTATAAAAATGCAAGGCTGTGATTATTGAGTTCTTCTTACTGATCTAAATGAAATTCCTTGATTACTGTGATTAATCAAAAGGATTTAATCCTTCCTTGAAAGAACCTATCAACCAATCACATAGATACGGCAAATACGTACTGATAAACCAGACATAAACTTGTTATGTTGATCTAAATAACCAAGAAACATCAATTTTAGAGACAACTCAAATAATTCTTTCAATAGGCATAACACAACAATTGACACCAGAATTCGCTAGCAAATCAGATGATTTTCATTGATATTTCCATGGCTTCAAAACATACAGCATAGTCTCAACCCTGTGAAACATGGTGTTCCACCGTATTCTCTACTCTCTATCCTATTCTATCTATATCTCCATATTGTTTTCAAAATAGACATTTATACATTGAGAATATGAAAGGACGCATCCTTTCAGAAATAGAAAATACAAATTAAAAACATAAAATAGAGAATAGTTAGGCTCTATTTAGCCATAAGTGAGTCTTGTTGAGGTGGTCCAATAATCCTGGCGCTCATATGTGTCTGCATCTCCAACAGCATTTTGGATCGTAACTTCCATTTTGACCATTTCCTCATTTTGCTTACTCACTTCTTCCAATGCTGTATCATCTGTAGAAGCTACCTTCATGATTTCATTCATCATTGACTCACATTCATTTTTCCACCTGGTGGCTTCTCTCAAATCCCCATTATTATTAGAAAATGGAATTACAATTTTCTCAGCAGCTACAATTAATCCTTGTTCATCTCCTTGCAATTCATCATAGAAATTTCGATGGTGATTGATTATGTGATTAGCAGCCTCAAGTGCAGAACTGCTAGCTTCATCACTTTGAGCCAACTCATGAAATTTTTCCTTGATTCGTCCATCCATTCTTGTGTGCTTCTTCAATGCAGCAAGAGTATGAGAATATTTTCCCCACAATTTGTTCAATCAGGATATCAAATGATCCTGTCTCTTCTTGATAATTGCAACAATAGCATCATGCTTTCCCTGAGAATAAGCACTTGACCCTACCCAGTGGTCTTTTTCTTGAGAGCTCTCTCCTTGAGTGATCATTTTGGTTGTTCCCATTGAAACACCAACCAAATCTTTGAGTCTATCATTTTCTCTCAGCAATTTCTCATTATTTGCTTTATACATTTCTCTTTCTATTATCAATAATTGAATCCGTGCTTTATTCAATTTTGCAATATTTACCCCAATATCAGCAGTAGCAAGAAGATCAGCTTCTCCATCTTTTAAAGTCAAGACATGGCCAAATGCCTTCTCTGTATCAAGTACCACTGATTTCCTGTGGGGTGGGTACAAAGCCCATATCAACATTGATCCCTCATCAGTATTATATTTGGAGCCTGCATATACTTCTGTCACCTTTTCCTTATCAAGCTTATGAGTAGCATTACTACCCTTCAAGAAACTATCAAAAACCAATGCAGAATTCAAATCTAAACCAGGAAATATCATAACACCAGCATCCTCCAACATTTTCCTCCCCACTTCTGGAGTCATATTTTCCATTTCATCATCCACACATCTTCTCAATTGAGCCAACAATTGTTCCTCATTTCCAGAAGTGATATCATCAACATTCTCTCTTATCTCCTTCCCCTTCTGCTTGTACAAGAATGCTTTGAACTTAGGGGAATGTATAAACTCATCATCAGAAACAAAGGATTTGTACTCCATATGCCTAGCATCAACATCACCACTTTCAATATTTTGTTCTCTGATTGGGAAGACATATTGTTGAGTCCTCATTCTGGATACCTTTAATGCTTTACCCTGTGATACATTAGCTCTTGGTGCTTCTTCATCTCCAGAAGACAATAACTCAGTATCTTGTAGCCCTTGGTTATACCTTTCAACTACCCTTTCTGCTTCATCTTCATCTAGATTTCTGATCATATCATCAAAATGATAGGGTACATGTGGATACCCTCCAAAATTAATCCTTTCTTTGGTTGAATGAATATACCCCTCAGGGTCAAAGTATTTCCTGGTTGGTCCTCTTTTCATGTTATAGTGCAACAATCTGTCAAGAATTGAATTATATCCCTCTTTAGCCAACACAGTGAAATCACCAAAGCATAAAATACTAGGCATAAATGCCTGCTTCCCAAAAGAGCTAAAATGCATCACACTACTGTAATCCATTTGTCTGACAATTTCCAAGTATGCAACCCTGTTTGGAACTGTCCTTGGCAGAATGAAAGGAGCATCTTCAAATCCATACACTCTGATTACAGTAGCTCCCTCTAAACAATACCAATCTCCCCAGTTATGGTCAATTGGCCCATCAAAATCTTTAGGCCGAAGGAAGCTTTTGATCTCATCAGTCAATGAATGATTATAAGGATAATGATACAATTTATACAATGTCTTTACAAAATACTCCTCAAAATGAATAAAACTAGAACCAACAAACCTGCTGTCCCAAATGGCAGTCCATAATCAAAGAGGCAATGTTTCACCCTCCTTAACAGTCTGAGAAATTCTCATTTCCGGAGGCCACACCCCAAGCTCTTGTCCGAAATATAGCACCAAATGCATCAACAATGAATAGTTTTTGAGGTGAACAATGGAAGCTCCACCCTTTATAGCCATCAATTCTGAGTCAAGCTCCTTAGAAATATATGAAGCATAATCAAATAACCTGGCATTGTGATATTGAATGTCTGTTGCAATGACCATTGGCACCATTGACATAAATTATGGGGCATCCATCCCCAACACCTGACACACTGAAAAATATGTATACTTCATGTAGGGTTCAAACAAATCTACATGATAGGGAGGCCCCTCACTATCTTCCAGAGGTTCGGGCTTGTTACCCTGTTTAACCCTATGAATTGGTAACCTCCAACCCTTGTAACTTGTATCCATTCTGAAAAATTCCTTCTGTAACTCTTCACAATTTATTTCCTCATCACAAAATCCTTCCAATTTGAAAACCTCACCAATTCCTTCTTTTGACACATGTATCTGTGGTTTTCCAGAAGGATCACATATTGCTTTACGCTTTGGATCATAATGATCAGCAAGCAATTTCACCACTTCAGCATTAATAAATATATTAGGGCACACCAATTTCCCTACATTCAACTTCCATGGATTACAAACTAGCTCAAAATGATTCCTCCTACGATAGTGGAAATTGAAAAGCTCATACCCTCTCACAGCAGTCCAGACATCACCTATGAACTTGCATTTGTCATCCAGCTTGTCAACTTCTCCCTAAGCTATGCGGACCTTCTAGCTTTAGGCCCTGAACCAGGTAGTTGATCAATAAGGTCTTGGTTTAGCTTCCTTTCAGTGCCTTCATGCTCTGTATAAGTCTTTTGTTTCTTTCCCTTCGACTGAGTGCTCTCACCAAGTTTCCTACCCTTACCCTTTCTAGAACCAAAAGACTCCATTTTTTCAAGCTTATAGAATCAAAATATAAAAAATAGAGAAGCAACTACTTACAGTATTCTACTTGAGCTCCTCAGACTGAAAAATCATCTTGGTTCTCTTGTTCAGCTTGCCAATTCACCACCAATCAATTCAGAAATGAGGAATTGATTAAAACACTGTTGTCATTACTATTTTATCCCATCGCACCATTAATGAAGCACAAATGAAGCCACCTTTGAAACTGGCACTGTCGCATCAAATGTCCTTTCGATGAGAAAAATTCAAATATGGGGTGAAATCCCTTTTCAACGTTTATTTCATTATTCGCCAAGACACTTTGCAGTCTTACCGACACTTGGAATCAACTTGATGACAAATGCTTCTGCTTTTCATGTCACTGTGACAATTCAAAGTCGGGGAAGCATCTCATAGATATCATGGAACAATACCGATATGTTTTCTTCAAAGCATTTTCTAATCGCTGAGACATTAATGTTATTCACACCGACTGAAATCCTCTATCTTTATGTTCTTCATTATAACCCACAGATGTCAGGGAAACCTCTCACAGACTTCATCCTGTTTCACTGAAAGTCTTTATCTTCATTGGGTCGCCAAGACAAATTTATATTCTTGCTGATACAATCTTCGTTTCACCTGCTTCGCTGTGACTTTCAAAGTCGGGGAGATGTTATGTAGATATCTTTGCATCTTACCGATATATACTTTTCAATGTATTTTCATTCGCTAAGACAAAATCACCCTTTCACCAATGAATTCTCATTTCAGCATGTCCACCAAGTTTTCTCACCGAAGAAATAAACCCAACCATTGAAATAATACTTTCGGCAAGATAATGAACCTTCGGGAAAACTTACACCGACACCAAATGTCCTACTGAAATCACTCCTCCAGATTACTCCTATTTGGAAAAACTCACCCTGAACCATCTATCAGTATAATATTCATACTTCGGTGAAACTTATGCCGACAAGTTCTTCTCTTGGCGATGCATATCTCCATCAGCATAAGATTTGAATCAGCAATACTCCATAGCTTCTCATAGATAGGTTTGAAATACCTTTGAACTTAGTTTGGCCAAACAATGGCCCCTTCACCTAGACCTTCCCCGATGCACATAAGTCTTACCAAGACATCTGTTTGCAAGTCAATCGGTAAAACAAAATGATTTCATTGAGTTCATACCGATATCAATTAGTTTGGCTGAAACAACCCCTTTATGCATTAGTCAGTATGACATATTGTCTTCGCCCTGACATCAGACCGATGCCCCAACATATGCCGATATACTTTTTGCAGGATGCCTGTCTGCAAGAAAAAATTAGTTCGCCGAAACATTTTCCCGAACACCTTTATCTTGAGCGATAAACTTCCACATGCACCGGTCGGCGAAACACACTGTATTCACCATTACTTCACTCTGACAATGACTCCCCTTTGCCGAAATGATTCCTTTTGTCGCCGAAACAAGCAAATTGTCTTGCCGATAATCTGCAACAAACATATATTAGTGAAAAATCAGGTCGGGGAGACTTTTACAATGTCTTGCCGATTTGGGTCTTTTAATGAAAAATGAAAGACTTGATGGATTCAATGGATTTTATGATAGAAAACAAGCAAGACAATACAAAGAGGGACTTTGATGCTTATGATGAGAACTCAATACTGGAACTTTTGAATGCAATAGAATGTAAAAATTCCAAAATTTTACAGTTCTAACATGATGACAAGTTGACTTCATACAAGAAACTAATTGGAAAGCCTCAAAGGAATTCTTCATTGAAATCATGTTTGAGAAAATACCAAGAGAAAATAATAGAGCATCGAATGCTATGGAAATAATTGGATCACTATTGGATATCCCTCACAATGTCCCTAAGCAATAATTCCTTGTCGAGTAGCTTCTTGTACCAGCATTCAAGGTACCAGAGTCTTAGCCAATTCATGTGTGAAATTGTTGGTCCCGGTAATCCCTAGTATCATGACATATACACCTACTTGAGAATAGGAGTCCTCCCTGCTGATATAATGTCGAACCTTAAAAGAATAGTTTTCAAGAAGTCATCCTACTTTTTTATCTTATGAGACACCCTATTCCATAGGAGTATCGAAGGAACCCTTTTATGATTCCTAAATTTTGAGGAACCTTTGACTGATTTAACCAAGGTACACAATGGAATTTGTGGGTCACATTCGAGTGGTATGACCTTGGCTAAGAAACTGCTAAGGATTGGGTACTATTGGCCTACAATGGAGAAGGAAGCTCACGACTATGTTCAAAGATGTTTGTAGTGTCAACAACATGGGGATCTCATCCATGCACTAGTTCAGGAGCTCCACCTAATCATTACACCTTGGCCCTTTTCACAATGGGGGCTCGATCTCGTTAGTAAAATCACACCCACTTCATCTAGTGGACATAAGTTCATTATTACCGCCACTGAATAATTCACAAAGTGGTTAGAGGCCATTCCCATTACCTATATCACAGAAAAAAAAAACTCAAATTTATCCTGAACTAGCTAATTTTTCGCGACAGTTTCCATTAAGCCATTATCTCAGATAATGAAACACCTTTCAAAAACCAAGATGTTCAAGACCTATGCCAAAAATTCAATATCCAACATCGCTTCTCCACTCCATACTACCCCCAAGGAAACAACCAAGATGAGGCTACCAATAAGACCATCTTGAAAATCATGAAGAAAATAGTTAATGACGCTGGTCGTGACTAGCACCTATAGCTGAATCCCACCTTATGGGCCTACCGAACAAGTATCCACACACCAATAGGTGCAACCCCTTTCTCCCTATTCTACAAATCATAAGCTATCCTTCCCATTGAGATCGAGCTCCCATCCATAAGAATATCATTGTGGAATCTCATTACAAATGAAGAATATTAGGTGTCATGGTTGAACGAGTTGGAACTACTTGATGAGAAACACATGGATTCCTTAAACCATTTGCAAGTCTACCAAAACCATCTCAAGTGAAGCTACAACAAGAAGATCAGGAATCAGACCTTTCAAGTTGGAGAGCTTGTATTGAAGGAGAATCAAAAAAATGTACCAAATCCAGACAACAAGGGCAAGCTTGAACCTAATTGGTTGGGACCCTTCATCATCACAACAAAGCTACAAGTCAGGGGCATATCAACTATCCACACCAGAAGGTGAACCTCTATAGGAGCCTATGAATAGATCCCATCTCAAAAAAAATTATGCCTAAAATTTCCAAGCTGTAAATCCAAAATACAAAAAAAAATCAAAAAATATAAAAATCCAAAAAATCAGAAAAAGGGATTGAAAATAGTAAAGAAAACAAAATTGTCCTCTAGTGAAAACCACTTCGGTGGTGCTTTGGGCAAGCACCTTGGTGAAAACCTGGTGAATAGGCACCTTGCGTAAATAATAACTTTACATCCACCATGATCTCTATGACTTGTTATGCATCATCCATCCATCATGCTTCCATATCTTCATCCATCACCCATTTGTGTCTGCATCATAGCTTGATCCTATGTTCATATCATAATCCCTCCTAGTACTACTCAGCCCATTCCGAAGGTTAGTTTATCTTGTCTATATCAGAGTAGTCTATTGCATCACACTGGGGGCATTTTCTTATACCTACGTTGGATCAGATTCATGTATATTCTTGAAATCTTCCTTAAAATTGAAAAAAATCCAAAAAACATTCACAAACATATCAAAATCCAATCCCAAAATAGGTCAATAGTTAGAAAAAAGTTAAAAAATAGAGTCATCTTATTGAACTACGGGTCTCTAAGCTCTGAACGTAGGCAAGGTTGATCTTTGATCATTGCCCAAGACACTTAGGTTTGTCCTTTAGGAGTCTGTCATAATAAACTGGCACTCCATTTGTTCATATCTCATCAATAAATGAGTTTGTGTCAGTCTAACTACATGGTCTCTATGTGTATAACGTAGGCAAGGCTAATATTTGATCATCCCCTGAGGCCCCTAGGATAGGTCTTTAGGTTAGGTTCTTGGTCAAAATCTCATAAAACACCAAAAACATTAGAAATTTTGAAAATCAAAACATTTGCAAAAAGTCTCAAAAATACCAAAAACAACCTCAAAACATTTCAAAACATCAAAACATCCGATATTTTGAAAAAAATCCATTCATCCCGTCTGGCACCACTTCAATAGAAATTTCCACTCACCAATGGCTGTCGTCACTATTTGGTGAAAACAGTCGAGAAACAAGTCTAGGTCAAAAGTGAAAACCCAAATGTCAAGGTCTCAAGTCTAGGTCACTAGGTAAACATCTTTGTCAACTCTTGGTATTAATATCCCATCATCTAGTCAATCCCAGAATCATTTGATAACATCATGTCCTAGGATTCATCCTTCCTACAATGGACATCAACATCATGCATCACCATAGGTTAGTCTTGGCTAGAGGTATGAATAGCATTAGCTTGTTTGTTTACTTGATCTTTGTCTTGTTGATTTATCTTATTGTGCTCATTCTAATGACCTCTTGATGATGTTCAAACAAAGGGATTTAGAGAGACAAGAATGGTGTAGTTCGATCATTATCTTTTTTTTGTTGTGCTTGTTGGATACTCTTGTAATATAACCTTGGTCATGCTTACTTTGTTTGGTCTGTAGGGAGGGTGTTTTAGGTGTCTTGTTGACCACATAGGAAGGATTTCTTTTCTATGTTTTGGTTCGAGGTATTTGAAATGTTTGAATTTCATTTTAAATAAGGTTTTGTATGCTAGGTGTGAACAAGAATACTCCTATCTATTTGTCGAGTCAAATCCCATCTCACTAGGTACAATGCCATCCTAGTTCTTTATACCTTGATGCATCGTATCTATGTGTGTTATCAAAAATAAGGTAAGTAAGCTCTTTTAAAATCCCAATTCCTGATAAACAATACATCATCATCATTCATCATTATCTCTAATAAAGTCTTGTAGATCATGGAATTGTTGGATCCTCTTGTCATCATCTCATTTCTTCTTTATTCTCTCTGTGCTAACATGGTATCATGAGAGTTAATCAAAACATCACCAATGCATCCATCCTGCATCCACAAACCATTAGCATGCTACATATCATTCATATCATCGATCATTTCACATGCATTGCATTTCCATCAGTTGCATCATAATATAGATTGGTTAATCTAAGCATCTCATAAACCATACATTTGCATCCATTGCATAATCATATAGGCATCATCATATCATCCATATATGCATCATCATATCATACATGAAAAAAGATATTGAAAAGGAAAAATAGCATGTCATAACATCCCATACATCTTATAATCATAACACATCATCCATTAGGGGAATAATATAGATCTATTAGTCTAAGTATTTAGGACCATTTTCATAATCATACATCACATCATATCATATAGAATCACATCGCATATAGAATATAAAATGCATCCATCCATGAAAGCATAAATAAAGTAGACACATTGCATAATAAATTGATCATATCATATATATATCAAACATTTCACTATCATGTTACAAATTAGAATCATGTGTATGTATATCACTCAAGATACAAATGCCCACAGGGCTATCAAAAATGGAGCTTGTGAGTCCCAAAAGGAATCAAATGTTGTGATAAAAAACTATGTGCAATAGCTAGCCCGATGGCTACTCCCCTCACCCAGATGCCTCTTTGGTTGATCCTCTACCTGCCTTAGCCATATCTGCTGGAAATAATTTGGCACCCATCCAGCTAAAGGTATAGCCTACTGATAATTGAATCTATAATACTCTACCTCTCAAATGACATTGTGGTATATCCATGTAGGTACTGTCCTCCCCTAGGATGAGGCAGCCATGCTTTCCAGCTACTGCCTCCAGCCAACCTCCTAGGCCAGCTGGAACTCAGTCACTTGCCTTTGCTGGTGCTCATGATCTCTCTCTATGGTGAGAGCCTAGACCTACTGTCTATTCTGGTCCCTCTTTGCTATAACTATCTATAGCTATGCATGTAGCCCCTATAACTATTGTATCTAGGCATCCTATGGGTCTCGCTGGGGTGGCGGGCCATCTCTCTATTGCTCCCTCTAATCTCTCTGGTCCCTTTGTTGATCAAGCTACTTCTCTAGCTATCATGGAGGTGGCCCACCTCCTCCAAGTGCTCTAGGTACTTATCCTACCTATCCTCTCCTCATTGTCCTCCCTCAGGGTCTCCTCTATGGAATTGCTACCCCTAGAATTGTCAGCCATGGTGGGGGTCTAAACCAATCATCATAGGCAAAAGTAGTGCTTGGATCTACCTATCCATGGGCATAGGCCCATGGCCTAGCCACCAAATAGAAAAATCTCTTGACTACGTCGAACGTTGGTATTGTCTATCCCCATATAGTCTCTCTGGATGTCCAAGCATAGATGGCCACATAATGATCATTGGGTCGATCCTAAACATCCTTGAATTGACAAGCCACCCTATTTGGAAAGTAGCGCTCTATCATCATGTGCTCGTACCCTTGCATCAATCGATCCTACCAAGCATAGAACAACTGTTGGACATCATCATACTAGGCAAACATCTATAACCATGGCCTCCATGTAAAAATGGTCTTCTCATCTATGACTCTGTTCCAGTCAGGTAGACCTATCTGTCCTGTGTTCCTCAAAGTGATGCCACCCCTATACCTCCAAACTACTCCATGATCAGGCTCTACATCAACCATAATGACCATCGGTCAGAGCATGACAATGTGCTCCTAGGCCTAGATGTGCAATAATGTAACGCCAGTACCAATCAATTGGTTGTCATAGTAGGAAAACTCATGAAAATCATGGTATAATGAGGCTAGAATCATTGGTCCCCAAGAAAACTATGTTCTCTAGAAAAGTATCCTCTCCTAGGCCAAGCCCCATCCCTAGTTGAAGTAATTTCCTCAACGATCTAGAGCCACTAGTCTACAAATAATCATTACCACAATCAGCGAAAAAGTTGGAACCTGACCTCTATAATACTCTAGATCGATCTAGCCCATAGAGAGTGTGAGCTCCTGAATCTCCATAATCTCAAAGCATGCATCACTATCATCATCTATGTCATAGATAACTCGGTCACCATGAATCGACAACTGCAAGATGCACTAGACGTCCCCCTATGTAATAGTCACCTCACCAGTGAAGGTGAAAGGAAGAGGTCTCACTATGCCACCTCTCAGCCAACGTAGTCATCATCACCAGATGAGTCTGGACAATGGGTGCATAGGCGATGTACTAGAGGCTGATCTCCCCCAAGTGCTCCTATCATAACTTGTGCAAACCACTCAAATTGTTGAGTACTAAGGGTCGATGCTCATGTGAAAGCACAAGATATCTAATCTCCTACACTCATGAAGCCACAACATCAAAATTTGTAACAAGATCTTATCCCATTTGGAGTTTTTGACACAAGAACAACAAATGCGTCACTATTTGCAATGGCTTCACCCTTTGGAAACTCCAAACAATGATGCTAGACCCTTTGAAATTGCAAACCGAGCCACGTTGTTGCTATTTGCAATTGCAAGCCCCTTTGACCTAGAAACCCTAATCCTAAACTAGACCACGACGTCACCATTTGGATTTTGGAACCCTAAAGCCAAATTGTGATGTGGTGTCGCAATTCATGCAAGTGACACTATGTGAGCCCTAGTGTTGATGATTTTTCACTTTTAGCATCGCTATATAGCAATGCTAGAGACTTTGACTTTTCAAAACATAATAAATGCGCTTAAAAATTGAATGACAAAGTCAGGTTAGGGTAACATACTACTGGTCCTCTACCTGTAGGTCTCTGGTACACCTAGACTCCCTCAAAAAGGTGTTGGGGAAGCACTCTTTGCACCATTTTGCAGAAGGGTCAAAGCTTAAAAATTTAGAGTTTTCAAGGTGTGAATGCCAAAATGAATGGAAAGTGACCCCTCCAAGGCTATTTATGCATGAAAATTAGGGTGTTTTTCCCCAACTTAGCTATCAAACTAGGGTTTTGTGCCCCCGACCCCATTTTTCCCAACCAAGGCCTGTTCTGCATCTTTGTTTTTCATTTTTTGGTATATTTTCAGCATCCTCGAGCCGTTCTAGACCCGTCAGGTAGCTTGTCCTCCTTTTTTGAGAAATCACCCAAAAAATCAAATTTTCATTCGATCTCTCGAGGGGGCAGTATACTAGCATAATTCTTCTTGTTGGGCAGCAATGGGGCATCCGAAAAATAAAAAGTAAATTGAATTTTGATTTCAGCAAGGTTATTCTTTGAACCAACACAACAAATACATTGCTTCAAAGAGGGACAAAATGTAGACGTTCAAATTATCCTAATTGATATCGTTCACTTGATTCTGATTCACTAACACCAATTCTTCCTAAATCACCTCTTCACTAACCAATTAAATTAAATAATCCTTATTTAATTAATTCATCAAGATTCCTCTTTTAATTAAATAAATCAACTTTATTTGATTAAATCATAATTCCTCTTTGATTAAATAATTCAATTTTATTTAATTAAATCCTAATGTTCCTCTTTTGATTACATAAATCATTTTATTTAATTAAATCCTAAAGTCATCTCTTTTAATTGAATAAATCAAACTTTATTTAATTAAATTGCAAATGTTCTCTATCCTCACATTTGATTTAAATAAATTTAAATATCTAAATCAAATGTCATGTCAACTATTTCTACCTAAGTTAATTAAATCCTAATTAACTCCTAACTCTAACCCTCAAATCCTCTAGCTTTTGCAACTTACACATATAAATCAATTTATTTGATTTATTAATTCCTCTATTCCTATTCAAATGTGGCATCTCCTTGGAATATTCCATGAATTTGAAATCTCCCTCCCAAAGGACTTTTGTCCTCCAACATGGCATTTAAGACTCTTACATGTCATTCTCTTAAGCCAACTTGGCATTAACTCCTCTTACAACTCTTCCTCCACAAGCCATCTTTTGAATTTCAAATTCCACCTATATGCATTTAACATGCACATTGTTCAAAATGTGCTCCACCTCTCTTCAATAGCATGTTGACAAGTGGTACAATGCCATTGGTTCAAATTTAATCCCACATTCTTCATATTTCATGGGGAATGTTTTTTATAGACTTGTTTATTGAATATTTACCAATTCATCCCAATTCCCTCAATATTTACTTATATCACAACCAACACATGCCAAAATCCCTATAAATTTATGATGTAGGAGCATCCAGTGGTGTAGGACAACTTGCATCACCCAAAAAAAATGTTGTTCCTTAATTTCTTTAGTTTTTTTGAGTTCCATGAGCGGTTCTCGGGCGTGAAAATGTAAGCCTAAAAGGAATACATTTCAAAAGTCGTCCCTAGTTAGCCTATAGTGGACCTCTAAAAATCGGCTAGCTGCAAAACCGAAGTGTCTGTTTGTTAAAGAATCCTCTTCAATTTCTAAAATGTTTCTGGGAGGAAAAGCCTTCGCTCGGAAGTTCTCCACGGTCCCTAAAATCGATAGTGAAAACCTTGAAATTCCTGCGCCTGTTCCCAAATGAAAGTAAAACTGATCTCTGGGAAAAGTGGGCTCTAATACGTGATCTCGAGAACCTTCCGGCCGAAAGGAAGTGCAACCAAAGTGGGTTCCCTGATCAAAAGCAGTGGTTCTGTGGCTCTGCAGCCCCTTTAAAAAGGAGTTCTGGATGAAAGGATTCCTACAGCAAAACTAATGGGCTTTTGGCAGCTGCAAAGTGGGGAAGCAGTGGTTTCTAAACACTCTGTAGAAGAGTTGGGTGTACAAAGTAGTCATGGAGCTGTGTGCAGGGTTCATGAGTGGAGCCAGGGTGCCTGGCTAAGGTGAGATTTTGGCAAAGCTTGATTGAAAGGAATAGTCTAAGTTTCCTATGGAGGGAAAGGGTAAGCTGAATCTGTTCAGCCTCCCTGTGCTGGGAAGTTTATTTTTTTTGAATTTTGCACTCTGGAGAGCTGGAAACTGGAGCCATGATTGGGTTTCAGGGAGTGGCCTCACTCTAAGTGGCACTGGAGGTTTTCCTGGAGGTGGGGAGGTCTGCCCTGTCGTGAGGTAGGGGAGCCACGAGACTGCAGGGCTGGCAAGCAGCTTGACCTGCGCCGCTCCCAGCAAAGTCCATGGCAGCCGCCAGTGATGTGGTTTTTAGAGCTCCTAGTAGGCTCCAAAGTGCAGGGGAGCCAAACTGGTGTCGAGCAGTGAGAAGCCAGAAAAGCGGAAAGGAGTGGAAGCCAGTGCCTGAGGGATAGCCAGGGAAGAATGAAGTAAGGATCTAAAGCAAGTTAGATTATTTAAGGTCATCTCTAAGATTGGGAAAAGGCCAAAGATCTATGTTTCTACATTTTCTAGAAATATTAACCCAAAAGAGTTAATTGATTGGATCAACAATATGGAGGAGTACTTTGAGTATGAGGAGGTGGAAGATCTTAAGAGGGTCAAATTTGCAAAGATCAAGCTAAAGGGTCATGTGAATATTTGGTGGAAAGAGGTACAACTAGAATGAAATCAAAGAGGAAAAGAGAAAATAACAAGATGAGATCATATGGTGGACAAATTAAAAGATAGTTCATTCCCATGGATTATGAGCTAGATTTGTTGAAGAAGATGGAAGGGTTGAAACAAGTGGGAAAATATGTCAAGGAGTGTATAGAAGAATTCTACCGTGTCTTGATCAGAATGGGCCATTTTGAGGCCAATAAGGAGAAAGTTTCCTATTACATAAATGGGTTAAGCCTAGTATTCAAGAAGAGTTGGGTCTAGTAAGAATGTCTACCATTGAAGATGCATATTGTGCAAACCCCAATCCTAATACCTACAAAACAATAAGAAGAAATACATTAGATGGTGAAATGAAAGCAATAACAAGGATTCCCCATGAAATCCATTTACAAAGTTCAAATTAGAAAAAGAAATGAAGAATACAATGAAATGACAATAAAAGAGATTAAATCCTAATTAAACTAGCAAACTCATGATCCCATGGGGGAATTGGTGCTAATTTGATGTGAAAATTGGCCCTTTCCCAATTCCTATGATGCAAGCTTGATGAATGTTGATGAATGATCCACTTTGATGAAGGATGGTGAGTGCTCCAATGGAAAAATCTGCATAACCTAGCTAAGATTCAATGATAATGGATGAAATTTGCTAAATATTTGAGCATAGTAAGTTTACTCAAATTATGGATGCTAAAATGAGGAAATTAGCCTCTTATTTATAGAATGCCAAGATGGATGAATGTCCAAAATAGAGTAATGTGGGACTAACATTCATCCAATGGCAAGATGCCACTTGTCAACCTATGAGTGGCTGAAGGATGTGCAAGTTTTGAGGATTGTGCCAATAAATGCCTATTTTTGAATTTTGAATTTGTTGAAATAACATGGAAGAGGGAAGAAAGAATGCATTGAATCCCACTTGGCTCAAGGCAAAGGACATGTAAGAGAGAGTAAATGCCTTGTTGGATGTACATGTCAACTTGGATTTTGAATTCAAACTTGGAGAATATTCCCAAAAGATGCCTTGTTGAGGAAAATAGAGATTTAATAAATCAATTAAATCTATTTTCATGTGAAAGTGGTAAAAGCTAGAGGATGGCACATGAGAGGAGATTAAGTTAATTAATTTAATGAAGGGGGTTAAATGATGTGACCTATTTGACTTAAATTTGTGGATTTATTTAAATCAAATATGAGAAGAATGTGACAAGGGACTAATTAAATAAAGATTTTGATTTATTTAATTAAAAGGGATGATTGTTAGATTAAACTAAATAAGGTTTTAATTTATTTAATTTAATAGATAGACTTTAGAGATTTAATCAAATAAAATAAATTATTTAATTAAATAGGATAATTAGATCAAGATGATTAATTTAATTATCGAGAAGAGGTGACTTAATTAGATAACTAATTTATTTAATTAAGAGAGGAATATTGATGAATTTAATCAGATAAGGGTATTTGATTAAATGGTTAGACCGAAGGATGATTCAGGACGAAATGATGTTAGTGGTTAAGATCAGATGCATAATGTCAATCGGTACATTTTACATGTTTACATTTTGCCCCTCTTTGAAGCAATGCACTTGTGTTGGTTCAAAGAATAAATGATCTCTATCAAAGCCAAAAAGTTTGTTTTTTAAAATCCTTCCCCACTACTTCTCAGTGAGAGAAAACATGCCAATATATTTCCCCCTCGAGAGATTGGACGAAAATTTCAATTTTTGGGTGATCTCGCGAAAAAAGAGGACAAGGTGCCCGATAGGTCCAAAAAGGCTCTAGGAGGCCAAAAATGTGTCTAAATGCAATAAAACAATGTAAAACAAGCCTCAACTGGACAAAAATAGGCTCAAGGGTTCAAAACCCTAGAAGGATAGCCAATTAGGATGAAAAAACCCTAATTTTCAAGCTTAAAAAGGATTTGAGGGGTCACTTTCAATTCATTTTCACACACAACCATCTAGCAACCTTGAGATTTGAGCTCTGACCTCCTAACGATATGGTGCAATGACAGCTCCTGATGCACATTTCCGACCGAGTCTAGACATACCAGTGGCCATCCGGCATTGGGGCACCGATAAGTGATCCTTACTTGAGCTTTATTTTTTTGTTTTTAGCGTTCATTTATTGCTTTCAAAGTTAGTCATTTTGCAGCGGTACTATATAGCGCCACTCAAAAATCAAGTTGCGTCGCTCGGTGTTAGATTGCATCGCGGCGGTGGAGTTTGGAGTTTGAAAATAAATTCCAAACTTTGACGCTGAGGTCATGGCCGGTGGGGTCATTTCCAAAGTGCGACGCAGTGGTGCGCTAATGATAGGAATCTTTTCAAAATGTGCTACTCGGAAGGAAAGTGCACCGCGGTGATGTGTTTTTGACATTTTTTGCCCTAGCGTCGTAGTTTGATAAAAATCAAACTATGACGCCTTCATGGATAGCGATGTTGGAGTGGTTTCTTGGACGCCCGACAAAAAAAAAATCAAAATTTTTAACATGATGACCCTTCCTGATGTAGGACGCGGCGAGGGAGCTCTACTCCCGAGAGAAAAGGTCATGGGATCTTTTCGGTTACTTGCGGGACCTCAGTGATAGAGATCAGGATCGACTACGAGACATGGGGTTGTGGTACATCGCCTACGCAGCGCCGATTCGCACCCACCTTGGGATGATGTCAGTGCTTTCTGAGAGATGGCACAGTGAGACCTCATCTTTCCACCTTCCCACCAGCGAGGCCACCATCACCTTGGAGGATGTTTGGTGCATCTTGAGATTGTCGATTCATGGTCAGTGCATCATTTTCAATATAGATGAGGGGCAAAATTCCTATCACACAGTCCTCGCCACAAAGGACATTGTCATTTACGAGGGGCAGATTGAGCTTGAGTGTCATATGGCTCTAGCCCCTCCTTTCCGCTTGGTTGTTGCGACGATTGTTTTAGGTCTCATTTCCCTAGATCGACGAGGCCGGTACTTCAGTCCTAGTTGGGGACTCTGCTGGGAGCGCATGGTGATGCATGACAGGCCTACTCGCTTTGCTTGGGGGCCAGTTCTTCTTGCATCACTGTACAAAGATCTTCATGAGTACGTCTACCTAGATGGCAAAGCACTCAAAGCTGATGTCACACTCCTCCATGTATGGGCATGGGAGCACATTGTTGTCTTTCGGCTGAGGGTTGTTGCAGTTTCGATGGGGCCTGATGATCCCCTTGTATGGCACTACAGAGGTGGTGTGTCCTTCACACAAATGGGTGAGCACAAGATTCCTTATTGGAGGAGGGTCTTAGATGAGATTCAGGTGTTTATATGGCATTCGTATCTTAGTCATCCCAGATGGGCCGACAATGCAGATCATATTTTCTACACCCGCTAGGACTGCTTCATGCAGGGGTGAGAGCACACAATGATAGAGAGATATTTGGCCAGGCATGTTCAGCACCAGTTCGGTGAGCCTCAGGATCATCTAGATGATGATTATGTGGCTGTATTTTCCTGCACCATGTCACAAGTTTCATGGGGGAAATACATTCCTTCTTCTGAGGCCATGGATAGTTTTAGACATTTGGTGGCTTAGCCATGGGCTTACGATCAAGGGCCTACAGATCCAGGTGTCACACAGGCATACATGGATTGGTTTCGGCCTCCCCTACGTTTCACAGTTCCAAGAGTAGTCCCCGATCGGCAAAGGATGAGAGGTAGAGGGGGAGGACAAGGACAGAGAGATGGTGTACAACAGGACCAGTCGACCAAGCCTCCAGTTCAGCAAGCTCAGCCAGTTCAGCCAGGTCAGGCCGATGTGCAGATGTAGGATCAGTAGCAGGTGCCGACAGGTGCACCACCATGGGCTAGGGGCGAGGATCAGCCTCAGATATAGCCTCCACGAGCATAGCCAGCAGGGCAGGTGGATCCCTGAGATGCATTGATTGCACAACTATAGGCCCAGGTGCAAACTCTGACAGGGGAGAGAGATTAGACATGGACCAAGAGGGACTAGGCCATATTGCAGAGACAGGCCACAGAGTTACAGGCAGCCACAGAGACGGGTCGGCGACAACAGTTGGAGAGCATGGCAGCCTCCTCCTCTTAGAGCATAGTGTCCATTAGGTCCTATAGGGAGTCCGTGCGAGAGGCATATTATTATCGTATGCATTATCATGAGGCCGTACCTAGAGCAGCATTTCTCCTAGAGTACTCGTAGCGGACTAATTTCAAACCAGCAGAGGTTCACGGTGACAGAGGCGAGGGCAGCAGACAGGAGGGTTAGGCCTCCCTTTTGATCGAGATGATATCACTTTTTGTGTCTTATGGGATCCTTTTTGATAGCTTGATGGGCCTTTTTGTACTGATTGACATACATGTATAGTGATCTGATTATTTTTTACTATGACAGTTATTCGATGATGATTTTGATATCATGTATCATTTATTTATGCATGTATGGGTAATTCTACTTCTATATGATGTGCAATGATATGATTTTATTTGATGTATTTATGGATGCATATATTTCCGATGATATATGCATTATGTAATGATTATGACTAACAGATCTATATTATGTTGTTGACTTTATGATATGCAGATGTATTTATGTGATGTGTAATGATGCTAGAATCTATATGATGATTTGAAATGCTATGATATGTAATATATAATATGCAAAATGATATGGAAATGATCTATGGTGTATACGCCAAATGATGTGAATCATGCTTATATATGAAATGATTATGGATGGATGTACGCTTTGCATGTAATGGATTTTTGTATGTTCCTATTTATGTTTATAATGATGTGAAATGATTTATGAAATGTAAAAAATGATTGTGATGCTATTTATGAGATTATATGGATGATTAGTGGACGATATAATGCAATGTAAATGCAATGGTCATGTTTTATATGGTGTGTATTGATCATGCAAATGAGATGGTTTTCTAAGATGCTTAGAATAACAAATATTATCCTAAACATGCTATGTATGTGATGCATTTAATGTGATGTGATGTGATATATGAAATGATATGTTAATGCAAAGTGGTATGATGGTTTTTTATGCAAAATGAATGTAATGTGGGAGATGACTTTATGATGTTATGCGAGTATGTATGCAATGGATTATCTATAAGGATTTTGTACCTATTATGTATTATTATGAAAATATGAAGTGACTATGAAGTGTCAATGCACATGAATATTATGCAATGATTTATGTGATAAATGCAATGTGATGGAAAAAAAGTGAATGCAATGTAATAAAATGGATGTGCTTATCTATGAAGAATGCTTATAATAACATGTTTATATGATGATGGAAATGCAATGCATATGTTTCCTATATGATATGTTTATGCAACATGCTAATGACGATGATGATGGTGATGATCAACTATCATAGTACCTTGTTAGGGCGATGAGCAAGAAGGGATGAAAGAGAAGAAGTCATTTCAACACGACACAAGATGATGAATATGCAAATGATGATGACTACTTGCTGAGGAGTTGGGATTTTCAAAGGGCCAATTTTATTATGTTTGATGACACACGTGGTACGATGCATCAAGGTATAGAAAACCAAGATGGCGTTGTACCTAGTGTGATGGACTTTGACTTGACAAATAGATAGGAGTATCCTTGTTCACACCTGGCATATAGAAACCTTGCTAGGATGCACTTTAGAAGTTTCAAACACCTCAGACCAAAACACGAAAAGGTATAACCTATCAATGCAATAGTCAACAAGCTGCCCAAAACCTCCTCCATACATATCTAACAAAGCAAGTATTCATGAAGTTATAGTACAAGAACGTCCAACAAGCATAGCAGGAAAAAGATAATGATCGTTGCCCCATTCCAATTTCTCTAAATCCTCTATTTGGATATCATCGAGAAGTCCTTGGAGTGAACGAAATAAGATAAGTTAAAAGGATAAAGACGAAGTAAACAAACAAGCTGATGTTCTTCAATACCGCTAACCATAAGGAAATGTTTATTTAAGGATAAGAACCAAAACTATTTCCAAAAGATAATGCCCATTGTAGGAAGGATACATCCTAGGACATGTTAGTGGATGGCAGCACGTCATTTCATTTATCCAAAGTGTTCTTTCAAATTATTGATATGGGACCAATTGGATGATAGGTTATCGACACAAAGAGTTAACCCACTTGTTTACGTACTGACTTAGACCTAAGACTTGTCATTTTGAGTTTTCACTTTTAACCAGCTAGACTTATTTTTTATTGTCTTACCAAAGATTGAGGAAGACGATCATTTATTATGAGTGATGGTTATTGCGGGTGCAAGGGAGATGAGACAAATGGATTTTTTCAAATATTTGGATGTTTTTGTAGTTTTGCAATGTTTTGAGGCTGTTTTGGTATTTTTTGAGATTTTCAAATGTTTTGATTTTTTGATTTTTCAATGTTTTGGGGTTTTCTGATATTTTGACCAAGAGACTAACCTAAGGACCTATCCTAGGGACCTCAGGGGCTAATCAAAAAATTAGCCTTGCCTACATTATACACGTAGAGACCACGTAGTTCAACTAACAACTTGACCGATTTACAGATGAAGATATACATGATGAGATATCAGTTTATTATGACAAACTCCTAAAGGACTGACCTAAATGTCTTGGGGGATGATCAAAGATCAACCTTGCCTACATTCAAGGCTCAAAGACTCGTAGTTCGACAAGACAACATTATTTTTGAATTTTTAACTGACCTTTTGACCTTTTTTTGGGATTTTGATATGTTTTGATGTTTTTGGATTTTTTGATTTTTGATGTTTTTTGGATTTTTGAATTTTTAGGACTTCTAAGAATATACACGAATCCGATCCGATGAGAACATGCCCCCAGTGTGATGCAATAGACTACTCTGATAAAGGAAGGACAAGCTAACCTTGATGATGGGTCAAGTAGTACTAGGAGGGATTATGATACAAAAATAGGACCAAGCTATGATGCAGATGCGAGTGGATGAGTGATGAATGGAGATCTGAATGTGATGGATGATGGAAATGTAATGGATGGATGATGCAAAACAAGCCGTAAAGATCCTGGTGGATGGAAAGTGCTTATTACACAAGGTGCCTATTTGCCAGGTTTTCACCAAGGTACTTGTCCAAAGTGCCACTGAAGTGGTTTTCACTAGAGGACGATTTTTCTCTTTACTATTTTTTATCCTTTTTCTGATTTTTTTTTGGATTTTTTTCTTTTTGGATTTTTTTTGTTGTCCCCAAGATGCCTGCTTGCTAGGGTTTTGCCGAAGTAACCCTTTTTTGAGGACATTTTCTGATTTTTTTATTTTTTGGTTCTATACCTTGAAAGATTGGGCATAATTTTTTTTGAGATGAGAGCTATTCATGGGCTCTTGTAGAGGTTCACCTTCGAGTGTTGATAACTGATATGCCCTTGACTTATAACTTGTTGTGATAACAAATGGTCCCAACCAATTGGGTTCAAATTTTCCTTTGCTGCTTGGGTTTGGGACATTCTTTTGATTCTCCTTTAATACTAGTTCTCTGACTTGGAAAGTCTTGCTTCTGATTTTCTTATTATAACTCCTTTTGAGTCTATTTTGATAGACATGCAAATGATTCAAAGCATCTATACGTCACTCATCCAGTAGCTCAAGCTCATTCAATCTTGATACTCGATACTCTTCATCTGTGATGAGATTTTGTAGTGATATCCTGAGTGATGGGAGCTCGATCTCGATGGGGAGTACTACTTCTGATCTGTAGACCAAGGAGAAGGGAGTGGCGCCAATGGGTGTGTGGATGCTGGTTCGATAGGCCTAGAGGGTGGGATTAAGCTACAGATGCTAGTCACGACCTGTGTCATTGACTGTTTTCTTAAGGATTTTCAAAATGGTTTTGTTAGTGGCTTCTGCTTGGCCATTGCGTTGGGGATAGTATGGGGTGGAGAAGTGATGTTGGATTTTGAGTTTTTTGCATAAGTTGTGAACCTACTAATTCTTAAATGGTGTCCCATTATCTAAGATAATGGATTGTGGAACACCATAGCGGCAAATGAGATAGTTCAGGATGAACTTTGATATCTACTTCCTAGTTATATACATCATGGGTATGGCTTCCACCCACTTACTAAAATACTCTGTGGTAGTTATGATGAATTTGTGGCCATTAGATGAAGTGAGAGTGATTTTTCCAATGAGATCGAGTCCCCACTACGAAAAGGGCCATGGTGTGACAATGGGATGAAGCTCTTGAGCTAGAGCATGGATGAGGTCTCCATGCTGCTGACATTGTAGACACCTTCTGGCATAGTTATGTGCCTCTCTTTCCACTGTGGGCCAATAATACCCCATCCTCAGCAATTTCTTGGCTATAGTCATTCCACTCAAGTGTGAACCACAGATACCATTATGTACTTCAGTTAGAGTGGTCAATGCCTCCTCGACATTTAAGCATCGTAGTAGGGTTCCTTCTATGCTTCTACGATATAGGGTATCTCCTAGGATGACAAATTAGGATGCCTTTTTGACAAAGGTTCATTTTAGGTTTGAGGGTAAGTCAGTAGGTATGACTCCTATTCATAGGTATGTATAAATTTCATGGTACCAAGGATCACCAGAACCAACGATTTCGCACACGAATTCTGATTTTGGTACCTTGAATGTGGGCACTAGAAGCTGCTCTATCAGGAATTCATATTTTGGAACATTGTGAGGGATGTCGAGTAAGGATCCAATTGTTACCATGGCATCTACTGCTCTATTGTTGGCTCTAGGAATCTTCTCAAATGTAATCTCGATGAAGGATTCTTTGAGAGTCTCCACCAATTTCTTGTATGGAGTGAGCTTATCATCCTTGGTCTGGTATTCATCATTCACTTGATTTATTATCAATTGGGAGTCTCCGTATAATCTGAGAGCTATAATGTTCCACTGCACTGCTATTCTGAGACCTATGGTTAAAGCCTCATAATCTGCAATGTTATTGGTGCAGGGAAATGCCAGTTTGTAGGACCTTGGTATGCAATTTCCTTGTGGGGTGATAAAGAAGACATCGGCTCCTGATCCATGCTGCGTGTATGAGCCATCGAAGTACAGTTTCCAGTGGTCAGCTATGTTGAGATTGAAAATAGATTCATCTGGAAACTCTGAGATGAGAGGATTATATGAATAGATTGGTGCTTCTACAAGTTGATCTGTGATGACTTTCCCTTTGATTGCTTGTCATTCGACATATTCAATGTCATATTCTGATAGTATTATTACCCATTTGGCCATTCTTCCAGTGAGCATTGCTGGCGATGAGTTTTATTTTGTGTGCCAACATGTAATGTCTAAATTTATGTGATGCAAACACTACTGCTAGGCATGCTTTCTCGATGAATGAGTAGTTTAGCTCATGCCCAACCATTGTTCTACTGATGTAATAGATAGCCCTTTCTATTCCATTTTCATCATGTTGAGCTAGGAGAGCTCCAAGGGCTATCGTTGTTGTTGATACATAGCGAATTAATGGTTTTCTTGGGATTGGAGGCATTAAGACCGGTGGTGTCAGTAGATATTCTTTGATTTTATTGAATGTCTCTTCACACTTGGTATCCCATTTGTACGCTACTCCCTTATGGAGTAGGTGAGAGTATGGGTTATGTTTTTCCGCCAACTGTGCTATGAATCTTTGAATGGATTAGAGGCTGCCTTGGAGACCTCTCAACTACTTTAATGTTTTTGGTGCCTCCATCTCGATGATTGCTTTTACCTTTGATGGATCCACCTCAATACCTCTCATTGACACTATATATCCTAGCAGCTTTCCTGATTGTATGCTAAAGAAGCACTTCTTTGGGTTTAATCTAACCTTGTACTCTTCTAGCCTATCAAAAATGGCACTTAGGGTTGCTATGTGATCTTTTCTCTTTCTAGATTTGGCTAGAATGTCATCAACATAATCTTTGACCATCTTATGGATCATGTCATGGAATATAAATGTCATGTCCCTTTGGTATGTTGCTCCTGCATTCTTTAGGCTGAATGGCATCATATTCCAGCAATAAGGCCCCCATGGACAAGTGAAAGCCATCTTATGTTGGTCCTCTTTAGCTATCATGATCTGATTGTACCCTGAGAATCCATCCATTAGTGACAACATTTCATGTCCTGCTATCATATCTACGATCATGTCAATGTTTGGAAGTGGGAAGTCATCTTTCGTACATGCTTTATTCAAGTCTCTGAAGTCTATGCAGATTATAATGCCCCCATTGGGTTTTGAGACAGGTACCAAGTTTGATACCCATTTTGGATAATCTATCGATCGGATGAATCCCACATCTAATAGTTTTTTTAGCTCCATTTTGACTAATAAGGCGATCTGAGGGTGCATTTTTCAAAGCTTTTGTTTAACAGACTTTGCTTTTGGATATACTGCTAAGTGGTGAACCACGATCTTTGGATCAAGCCCAGGCATGTCAGCATAGCTCCATGCAATGTTTATCTATCTCTCTCTTAGGAAAGCTGCTAGGAGCTCTTGCTCTTCTGATAGTAATGATTCTGCATAGAATGTGATGTGTAGGGTTTCCTCTATTCCTAGATTGACCAGATTGCACCTTTCTACTAGGACTGCTGATTTTTCTTGATGAAGAGCTCTAAAAGGAAGATTGAATCGCCCATCCTCGGGTGCGTCAGAGAGGTTTTCAATGTTGGATGCGTCCTTTCTTTTTACTTTTTTGGTCGAGAGCTATAGTGGTTTTCTACTCAAGGACTTAGATATTATTCTTAATTTTTCACTTTATGCAATCGAGGGATTCAATCGCTTCCCATAATAGTATGTGTATCTAGCTCAATTATGAACCTTGCTTTGTGATCCCCACATAGAATTTTATCTCGTGAGTCCCATGATTTCCTCGAGAGTGCCCTATCATTTTAATGTATCGAGAATTGTGCTCCCTCATTGGTCATAGTCGATGAGTTGTGTGGGGTATACTAGGTGGATTTCCTTTATTTTGCAAGGTTTGATTCAAAAAGATAGGTGCTAATCATGCAAAGAGTGGTATCCCTCAAATAGCTAGGTAAGTTGGTCATGGGATCCTCATCATCACTACTACTACAGATGTCAGTTACGTCAAATGTGAAGTTATCTATGATGCGACCTGTAGATACTGGTAAGTGTAGTTCAGCTGTGGTTGGTTGAGGAGGATTATTAACCCTTCTAACTGGAGAACTTCGGCCACGTATGGTTATACTCAGAGGGGTACATCCAAGGCCAAGATTTGTTATTATTTTCTTCTCTGGAATGATAGGTATTATAAGCCCATTATCATTTTTCCCAAGTCTTTGATTTTTGTCATAGCCCATTGTGAGCATCATTTGCAAACCCTTGCTTTTGTCATCCATTGGTAAATCAGCTACTGGTCTCTCATCTTGATATAGCATATAAGACGGATCTGCCTCAATAACTTCTTGGCCAAGATCTACCCAACTTCTAAAGTTGGGATAGTCTTTAGAAGATGTTTGGGATGTGGAGGCTTCATTTATTTGCGGATGTCCCTGTGATCTAGGAGATTGTGGTAACTCTCCTACCACAAAATCATTTTTAGGGATCATGTAGTTTCCACAACCATTATCTTGGATGATGACCTTAATGTTAGAAATGGTGGGAATGGTGGGAGTGACGGGTGTCTTTGTCACATAAATGGATGCGAGAGTGGCAGGATCAATGTATGGTGTAGATGGACCCTCATCATTTTTTGGTACTTGGGGGATTTTATAGTACTTTGCTTCAAGGCTTTTGCAATAGGAGAAGGGTTCGGGATCTCCATGGATGGTAACTTCTTGTCCTTCATGTGTGAATTTAACACATTGATGGAAATTTGATGCTACTGCCTTCATTGCATGAATCCATGGACATCCTAAGAGGATGTTATATGGCAAGTTGAGGTCCAAGACCTGACAAGTGGTTTCCATGATAGATGGCCCTACTTGAATAGGGATTTTGATTGTTCCCTGGGACACTCTTTCCTAATCATCATATGCTCTTATTGTGATACCCTTTCCTTTGTCGATAGAATCTTCTAAGATTTTTAATTGTTTGATGAGCTTGAGAGAACAAATATTCAAGCCTGAACCTCCATCCACCAAGACCCTTTTGACTTTGCTTTTCTATACTATGACTTCTAAGTGGATTGCACAGTTGTGAGATGGTTGAGCAGGGAAATCCTGGTCAGAGAATGTGAGGAGATTTGGTGTAATGATATTTTCAACCATAGCTTGGAATTATTCTGCATCAAGATCTGTGAGGACAGTGGATGAAACCAGTGCTTCTTCAAGGATTTTCTAATGGGCCGATGAGATTTTTAGTAACTCCATGATGGAGATATGCATTGGCATTCTTTTGAGCTGATCTAGGACATTGTAGCCATTGGGGACAGATGTAGATGTAGGGACTCTGTTTGGCTGGGATGATCCTGCAATGGTAACTTTGTCACCTCCTGTGGTGACTCCACAATCGGCATGGGTGCCTTTGATGGTGATGACTGTGTAGTATTCATCTAGGGAGGCGACGACAATTTCATACACATGATTCACGTTTGTGTGGGTTCCTTTCCCCTTATCGGTGTTATTATTCCCTTTATTGCCATGGTTAGGCATTAGATTCATGTATATCTTAAGGTCTTGGTTTCCTGTTGGTTGTTCCACATTTATAATTCTTTGATCGATGAGATCTTGAATTATGTTTTTTAGCCTCATAAAACTATTCGTGGTATGCCCTTTGACTTTATGGAAGTCACAGAGTTGATTCTCATTATACCAAGGAGGTTTCACATCCGGTTCTTGGTAATTCTCATAGGTGGACACTTTGATGAGTTTTTCATTTATCGGCTTCTTCATGATGACTTCAAGTGGTTTCCCCAAAGTGGTGTACTTTCACTTGGGGTAATTCTTGTTTCGTTGGGGTGGTCCCCTTTGATCATTGAGATTATTGATTGCTTGATTGTTATTTGGTTGTGTTATCTGATGATTGTTTTGGTGTTGGATTTGAATTTGTGGTGTGGGTGTGTTTTGGCGTGGGGCACTGATGACCACTTTGGCATTGGCAACACCATCATTAGTAACATTTTTTTCCTTTCCCATGTGTGAGGTTTATTGTTGTAATTGGTGGGTGGGCGGTTGTTTTGTTGTTCAGGGTATGAATTTGATCCTATGGGTTGTGTCATAAGGGCTCGTTCGATGCTGAGTGCCTTAGAGATCAACTGGTCATATGTGGTGATTCCTTGTACCTTGAGATGAAATGCCAAGAGGCCGTCAAGGTTGGATATAATGGTCCAAACTTGTTGTTCCTTGAGCATGGTCTATTTTCTCCGATTGGCCTTAGATCGCCATCATTGTAGGAATGAAGCGAATGATTCATTCTTACTCCTCGCTTCGTGAGCCGAGTTCTTCTAGATCACATCCAATGGCCGCGAAGCTCTTTAATGAATGTACGTATAATTTCTGGAAACGTTTCTGGATGTCTGTAGGTAGGCGTAGAGGTCCCATCCGCTAGCGACCAGCCAAACTCCCAGGAAATAGCCGCATCAGATAGGTATCATCATATATGACTTCCATGCAATGAACCAAGAATTCCCTGATGTGATCTTCAGGGTTTCCCATCCCACGATATTTTTCAAACTTATGGATTTCAAATCCCTTTAGGAATGGTTTCACCGCTCCCCGCCAAACGGATAGGTCACGCTGCCGGGTACTTTGTGGTTCATTTCATTTTGAAGATCGAAAGCACCCTGTTGGGCGAAGCAACTTGATTTGTGTCGCCATAATCATTCGCATCGTAAGTGGGATGAAAGTGTCTCGAAAGTGCTCAACCAGGGGCTGATGGGTGGGATTGGTTGGTGTGTTAGTTTACGACATGGCATATCTCTACTGCTGCGTGCTCGCAACTTGTTGCTGCATAAACAACTGCCACGCTTGATCCTGCCGCTTGCTGCGCTAGACTGTTTGTTGTTGTGCTGCCGTGCTGTGGATTGCCCGCTGTTGAGCCTCATTGTTTTCCCTGGGTTCCAACAACGCCGTTGTTGGCCAATACTAATCAGCTCCTTCTTGTTGCTCCAGGGATTGCCCTTTACCTGGCCATTAATATGCTCTGTAGTTGTGCCTTTATTTCCTTTGTGCAAGAAGTTGTGCTTGTGCTTGTGCTTGTTGTGCTTTATATTGTGTGTGCACCTGAGCTTGAGCTTGTGCTTGTGCTGCTTGTGCTTGGGATTGTGCTTGTGCTTGTGCTTCTTGGGCTTTTCCTTGTGCTTGTGCCACTTGTTGTTGCAATATAATTTGGGCTTGAGTAGTCTTTTGTGCTTGTAATGCAACTTGGGCTGCTTGAGCATTTTGCGCTACTTGTGCAGCTTGTTGGGCAGCTATTTGTGTGGCTTTTTTATTTTGCACTTGTAGGAATGCCTTTTGATAGGCAACTTGGTGAGTGGCTTGCAATGCCATGTTGTATTGGCTTGATAAATTGAAATTTGGTGGTGGTGGATTGGGAATGGCATTTGTGGTGTTGGTGAGGGGTGATGTCGTGTTGGTGATTTGAGTGGTGGATGGTGTTGTTGTGTTGGTGGTTTGAGTGGTGAATGGTGTTGTTGATGTGATTGGCCCTTGAGAGACCATGCTTTGATATGTTAGGGGGGTGGTTAATGATGTCGTGATTGCTTGTGTAGTTGTCATATGTTGGTGTGATATTGATGACAAGTTTTGAGAGTTTGGCGTGATGCTTTGATTGGTGTTTGGAATGTTGGTTTGATTGATATTTGGTAAAGGTGGAATCCCCAAACCAAGTAGAGGTGTGGATAATGGTGGTAATGGTGGGAGGGGTGAAAATGTGAGGGGTGTGAGTTCTTGAGAAAATGATGTGGTGTCAAAAATGCCCCCAGGTCTGAACATGTCACCCTCCTCTTGCGAATTTGTGAGGAGAGAAGTTTGAGGTGTTGTGTGGAAGGATGATGATGATGGATCATTATGGAAAGTGAGAGGGACATTCTTATGTAATGGATTTTGGGGTATATTTTGTTCCAAAATGGTATTTGCATCCAAGTCTTGATTATTAACAAGGGGGTGTGTTTGAATAGCATTGAGAAATTCATTTCCCTTATTAACATTGGGTTGGGTTGGAGAAAAAGATGTTGTGATTTGTGGAATTTTTTGAGTGATTTTTTGGGATGGGGGTGTAGATGAGATGGGGAGTGTGGATGAAATTAGAGGCATAACCTCCAAATATGGTTCCACTATAGAGCTCACATCGAAATTAGAAGGTAATTTGGCCCCTTGTTTTGCTAGTTCAAGCATGTATAGTGAAGGGTTAAGCCTCATCATGACGTTGATGATCTTATGGTTTTCCTAATTTTGGAGCATTTCAATTATTTCTTCATACAACATCCCAAAGGAGGTAAGATCTTCTCCTTGGATTTCCTCTTGTAGGTTTTGTGATGATGAGATGTTCAAAGGATTGCTTGATTGATTGGATTCATTTGACATTTTTTGGCTTAGATCACTTGAAGTGGGTGTTTCTTTGTTGGCTTCCATGTTGCTTATATTGGGGATCTAGTTTGCACCATAGAAACAAGGATCAATTTTCAAGAATATGGAGATGATCTCTTAATTCTTTGGGTGTGGTCTTTATTTTAGGCACAAAAGAGAAAAAAATTAGGATATCTTGAGGATCAAAAGGTGATATGATGATGATGCAAGAGATGAATGCTATGGATGTTTTGATCTTTTGAAAAATCTCGAGGGGAATGCTAGACTTTGGGACTTTTTGGATATGTTTCAAATTTTGATTTTGATTTGATTTTGGATTTGGGATTTGTCCTTGATTGATTGATTTTGGTTTACTTTGATTTGAAAAAAAAACCTAAGATGTTGGATGATGATCTAAGGGGTAGAGTTTCTCAAAGGATGATAATTTGAATATGTGTAGGGAGAAGGATGCATATACCTACACCTATTCAAACAAGATGATAATTTAACCAAGCATATGAAGAAGGATGCATCTACATATACCTAGCTAAACAAGATGGTTTGATAACTTTGACTAAGTATATGCAAAAGGATACATCTACACTTACCTAGCCAAAGATGATTTGATTAAGGATTTCAAAGATTTTGTCTCAAAGATTTGATGATTTGGATTTTTTCCAAAAAGCCTAGCATGAAGGATAGTTTCAAGGTTTCTCAAAAGGTGATGATGAGATGATTTTTGGTTTGATGTTTGAAGGATGGATGAAAGAGATTTTTTATTTCTTTTTGATCCTAAGATGAACCTAAAAAGACACTTTGTTTACCTAAACCTCACGGTATTGAAGAACATGCAATGCTTCTATAGACCTTTATAATCAAGAAGTGGTTCAATTTGAGCATACATTTCCTAATTTTGAATCAAGGACTTTTGTTTTGGGATTTGACTTCTTGGAAATTGTGAGGTTTCAACACATGTGAGAGTCCATTTTGTTATCTTTGCTTAGTGGCTTTATTTTACCACAAACACTTTTTTAATTAGGTTTCAAAACTAGATGTCCAATGTCTTAATTTCTTTGAATCCCACAAAGTATGTTATGTGGAAATTTGATGAATTCAAGGCAAGGGTTACCTATTGTTTAACTTTAGTAGACAAATTGAGATATAATCCAAGTTTTTAGAAACCTCTAAGGATAGAATCCCAAGGGAAAGCAATAACACATGAATTGGGTCAATTGTATTTGTCTCCTAAAGGGTTCGAAATTTTGATGATGATGTTTAAGTGTTTGTTTCCAAGATGTTCTCGAACAAGCAAAGAATTTTGTAACCAAGAATAAGTACAACCCTATGGATATGGAAGACAATATTTATTTGGGTCCCCCACTTGGACAAGTCCATTTCAGCTTATCTTTGCTTGAATGGTTAGATGCTTGACCCAGCTTCCCTCCACAACACTCACTTATCACGAGGGCAGCTGACATCAACACCATAGAGGAAACTCCCATGGAATGCTTTCCATTTCTACTAAGGATCGTAAAAGTGTGGGGAAGCTTCAAAACAACTGTTCTTGCACCAACAAATAGATCAAGGATTTTGACAATTCTAAAACAAGGGTTTTAATTCAAACTTTTCGTTTGTGGAGATTGACCCATATGGCGAGAGTCCCCTTTTTAGATCCCATCTCATTAGAACCAACCGAGATATTGGCATTTATTCCAATACCCACATTTATATCAGTTGGAAATACTCTGCGGCTTTAAGAATGTTACGGTTGGAGTTCATTCCCTTAGGTGAGTACTTTTTCCCAAGGCAGGCCCTCCTAAGATAGACAAAAGCAAAGTAAAAGTATTATCATTAACTCGATCAATCTTTGTTTGCAACACAAAGAGAGAGAATGTATGCAATAATGCCCTACTCACACTCACACAATGTTTTGTTCAATTTTAAACCCAAAATGAAATGTGAAGGTGATTTCTTTATCTCAACCTAAAATCACAAAAAAGGCCTTTTGATTCTTAAGATCACTATAAAGTGTGAGAGAAGCGCATATGTCCTTTTTTAATGAAGTTAGTTCAAGTAAGCCATCACGAAAAAAAAGTTGTACTTGTTCATTTTATAGCTACAAAGCAATTATGAGTTCTTTTTAAAGCACCAAAGGAAAAATGAGAGTTGTTTTGTTCAATTGTTAACCAAAAAAAAAACTCTAGTAAGTTGTAGTCCTAATGTTCATTTTAAGCCTTTGCAAAAATTGAAAAGGTTCTTTTTAAAAGCCCAAATGAAATTAGTATCCTAAGCAAGAAGAGATAACAGTTTCCTAAGAGTGTTAAACAAACACTAAAGTGTTTAAAAATACTTTAATTTTGTGAAATACCATCATCATGTTTCTCTTTCTTTTGTTCTTAATTGATCCAACCTACAAGAAAGAAAATCAGTCAGATTTTGCAAAATACAGAGGTTAAAAAGTAGAAAATAGAAGATAAACTTATCATTTGACAAAAGGCACGTGCTAAAATGAAATTCCAATTTTTTACTCCCTGTTAGTGGCACAACCCATGACTGCGTCACAGCTTGATTTCTCCAGCGGTGTTGTATAGCGTCGCTTACTAGTCAGTAGTGCTTTGTACCCAAACCAGTGAGCTCAAATGCATCACCCTTTTGCTCAGCGATGTAGTTTGATTTTTTTGAAAATTCCCGCGGGTCTGATTGGTCAAGTGGTGCGGTTTGAAATTCAAAATATTGGGCGGGAAGACTTCAACGTCACAGTTTGAATTTCTAGTGGTCTTGTATTGCGACGCTGGAGAACTAGCAACACTAAACCTGTAAACAATGTAAAATGCATGAATTTGTAAAAAAACATGATTGAAAGGTGAGATTGCCCTCCTTCTAGCACCAAATGTGCGAACCCCAATCCTAATACCTACAAAACAATAAGAAGAAACACATTAGATGGTGAAATAGAAGCAAGAACAAGGATTCCCCATGAAATCCATTTACAAAGTTCAAATTAGAAAAAGAAATGAAGAATACAATGAAATGACAATAAAATAGAGATTGAATCCTAATTAAACTAGCAAAACTCGACCCCATGGGGAATTGGTGCCAATTTGATAGAAAATTGGCCCTTTCCCAATTCCTATGATGCAAGATTGATGTATGTTGATGAATGATCCACTTTGATGAAGGATGGTGAGTGCTCCAAGCTAAAAACTTACATAACCTAGCTAAGAACTCAATGGTATTGGTGAAAATGGCTAAATATTTGAGTATAGTAACTTTGCATAAGTTGTGGATGATGAAATGAGGAATGAAGCCGCTTATTTATAGAATGCCAAGTTGGATGAATGTCCAAAATAGAGAAATGTGGGACTGACATTCATCCAATGGAAACATGCCACTTGTCAACCTATGAGTGGATGGAGGATGTACAAGTTTTGAGGATTGTGCCAATAAATGCCTATTTTTTATTTTTGAATTTGCTGAAATGACATGCAAGAGGGAAGGAAAAATGCATTGAATGCCACTTGGGTCAAGGCAAAGGACATAAGATGAAGTAATGCCTTGTTGGATGTACATGTCAACTGATTTTGACCAAACTTGGAGAATATTCCCAAAAGATGCCTTGTTGAGGAAAATAGAGATTTAATAAATAAATTAAATTTATTTTCATGTGCAAGTGGTAAAAGCTGGAGGATGGGACATGATAGGAGATTAAATTAATCCAAGTTAATTAATTTAATGAAGAGATTATGATGTGACCTATTTGACTTAAATTTGTGGATTTATTTAAATCAAATATGAGAAGAATGATAAGAGATTAATTAAATAAAGATTTTGATTTATTTAATTAAAAGAGATGATTTTTAGATTAAAATAAATAAGGTTTTAATTTATTTAATTTAATAGATAGACCTTAGATATTTGATCAAATAAAATTAATTATTTAATTAAATAGGATAATTAGATCAAAATGATTAATTTAATTATCAAGAACAGGTGACTTAATTAGATAACTGGTTTATTTAATTAAGAGGGGAATATTGATGAATTTAATCAGATAGGGGTATTTTATTAAATGGTTAGACCGAAGGATGATTCAGGATGAAACGATGTTAGTAGTCGGGATGAGATGCACAATGTCAATCGGTACATTTTACGTGTCTACATAATGAATTATATCTATATCTAAGAAATGAAACCTTGACAATAAATAAGATGGGAATAAAACAATGACATTTCCACTTCCACTCTTCTTTTTTCTTGTGTCCTACCTATGACTTATCTATATGATTTTCTATCACTACATCCATTCTTCTCATATGTTCTATATGTGGGTAAAATATGTTTCTTTTATGTAGCATCGGGAAGTTTCTCTAATTAATGTGGATTCTAGTTCTAGCCTTACTATAATTTTTGTTGATTATGTGCAAAAAATTATTGTAGTTCATGGCCCCAATTTTCCTTATATTCCCTCCCTTACCAATTCCCTTGAATTTGGTAGGCTCGACACAAAGATTGGTGTTACCCTTGGTTTATATATGGCTATGGTATGAGGGAAAGATGTGTTGGAGGGTGAGGCTTATTGTTCCAAGAAAGGCTTGATTTATATATTTGGCCATTTTTATCCTAGTGTTCCTGACCTCCATCATTGGATTTCAATGGATTAGTGTCCTCTTATCAAGGATGACCTTGAGATTTACTTGCATACCAACATTTTTTCTTTGGTATTAAACTCAACTTCTAATAGAGATGTAGTATTAGAAGAGAATGTTTGGTTTTAGGTTACTATTATATAATTCTAAGGTCCTTTTTCTCCTTCATCATCATTAATCAATCTCTTAAAATATTTCTATTTTTGATAAAAATGTCTAATCTCCCATCCTAGTTTTTGAAAGATTCCTATTATGAGGCTATTGGTAATGCACTTGGGTATTTTATAAAGGTTGGTGTAGGTAATATAGCTTTCTCAAAAATTAATTTTATCTTATATTGGTAGATATTGATGTCTCAAAGGATTTTTTGATGGAATTTATTTTACAGTTGCATAAATAGTCTTAGGTTTAGCTTCTTAAATCTTACAAATTTATTTTCTTCTATTCTAACTAGTTTTTTTCTAATTTTCATTTGGTACTAGACTAACTCAATTATAGTTGTGTAGTTATTTGTGTTACTTCCTTGTGCCAAGATCCTCTTGCACACTAGCTTACTATTAATGACCATCTTAATCATGAAATGGATTTTTCAAATTTTTTTAATGGTTGTGTTGTAATATGATCACTCCTATAGATTTGTTCAATTGTAATCATGGTTCATCTTGAGTCTATTATGCATGCTCCCATGAGTTTTATATTGATATATTTTATCTCTAGAATGTAGGAAAAATGGATCTAGGATCTAAATCACACTTCTTCTAACATCACAAGGGAGAGGACTAAAATTTATCTCAACACCTTTTTGGCTACTAACCTCAATAGAAGAGATAGAACAAGGTTTCAAACCTAGTATAAAAACATTTGTTGATACTAATTGGTTTATTGTTAATTGATCTAATGAAAAAAATGTAGCAAACTATTATTTTTTATTGAAAACACTTGATAGTGAGATAGTAATAGAATTCAAAAAAAGAAGAGTACAAACAAGAGGAACCTAGTATATAAATCTAAGCTTGAAATGGCTAGAAAGGGGTGAACATGGTAACCTAGACCAAGAAATGAAGATATTGAGAATTAGAATTTGTATCCCTATTGGTCCTTATTTTTAGGTTCTCCACTTCTAGACTCAATGTCAGAACCTCATCTATAACTAAAAATCCACTTTCCTTAACGTCTTGACTTGTAGGACTTGAATTATTGAATGAAAAAATTAGTTCTTTAATACTCTTTGAATTTGCTTCAAATCTATAACCTACACACAAGAAAGAGGGGAAATGGTTGTGTTTTATAGGGGCTTTCCTATATAAAAACTATTTTTCGATATTTCTACCTCCACAACTCCTATGATGATCTATGAAAGAGAGATTATCCTTAGTTAGGCAAAGGATAAATGATAAAAAAGTGGCAATTTAGGAATTATTACAACTTACCACATAGATCTTGATGCAGATGAAAAGAAAAGAAGCTCTCTCCTTATTCCTCTATATTCAATTCCAATTATCTTTCACTAGACAAAAGCAATGTTTTTTTGATCACTATTTCATCTTCAAATTCAATTATTAAATTGAAGTTATTTGTGACATCACTTGTCAATTCAAACTCACTTTGATAATTTTATTTCTCAAATTCATCATTCAATTTAAAATTGATACAAAATTAATGGAAGCAAGAAAATTTTATTAAAATGATCATTTCCACAATCTTGCATTCATAGAACTAAACTTCAATGTATCTAAATTTTCCAATTATCTATTCTAATTTCTAGTTAACTTTAATTTATCTTTGACTACCCTCATGTTGGATTCTTTCCACCATTCTTAGTGCAACCTGTTCATCTACATTCAATTGAGATATCATCTACCCTTTACAGGTGTCACCCTTCATGATGGTTTGCTCTGAAATTTGGTAACATGCACACTCATTTAAAGAATCATTAAAACACAATCCAATCTCTATTGAATTCTACCTAGTCTCTGCTCACAATATCATTTACTCGACCCATGCAATTATTATTTTAGTTTAAATCTCTTTCCCAAATAAATTGGTATGGCCCCTCAAACACCTCAATCTAGATTTTATTTGAGTATTTTAATTCTACTCATTTCTTCCACTTTTGGCTCAATTTCTCCTCTTGAGATGCACTTTATTTTATTGATCACTTAACAATTTTAATTAGAAGCTCTTCTTATCCTCCTCCAAACTATTATGCAACCCCTATCCATCTCTTTCCCTATGCACAATCCCTTCACTCTCTCTTTTCTATTTTATTCTTGTAGCATCTATTCCTTATTACTATTTCATATTGCAACTACCCCATGCATTATTATCTTCCTATTTAAGGTGTCATCTTCACATTATTTTTTCAACGCAGCCTTTAATTCTTCTCCTCTAGCCATGACTTTCCATTTTCAGCTTAGTATAGCCTTCTTATTTCTGCTTTATTTCCAAAGGAAGGAACCATCTCTATATTTTATTTCTATTTAGTCTTCCTCTACCTTCATGTCATCCCTTGTATTCTAAAGATGGGTGTTTCCTTCTCCTCTTCACACTATGTGACCCTTCATTTTTCTTTTTTTTTTAATCTTCTATGTCATGACCTTTTGGTTATTTCTACAAATTTGAATAGTTAAAAGTGGTAATTGGGATTTCCATTTTAGTTCCTCTTCAATGACTTCCCTATATTCATATGTTGTTAATCAATATAGCAAATGAATTTATTTAAGCCAATTAATCAAGAAAAAATAATAAGAATAGTTTACACTAGTGAGAGAAAGAATAATAACTCACTCATTGAAACAATCAACAAGTTCCAGAACTAGCATAAATTATTGATAATTGATAATCGAATCTAAATTATAAAATTGCACTATGGAATTTTGTCAATTAATTACAATAATGTCAATTAAATTTTGTCACATCAACCACTAAAACCCAAATGGAAATGCACACCAAAACAAATTCCAAAACCAAAATTTCAACTCAAGATGAAATAGTTTTCAATTAATTTGGATTACACCTATACCTAGATGCTCATGCATCAGACAATTCAGGTAGGAAATTTATGAGAATAGGCTCACAAACAAGGAGTTGAGTGATAGGATCACCATTTTATATTGTAGGAAATCTAAACAAACTCCATTTTTATAACAAGTGCACCAAATTTATTTATTTTTCCTTCTCTTCCAACATCTCTCTGGAACACTCACCTTCTTCCTCTAATAATGATGCACCATCTTCTTGCTTCCCCTCATGGACACATGTATACCATGAAATAACCTCCTTCGTGCCAAATACTATCCACTCTTATCTCATCCTTGGTGTGATCCAACCCAGCATAGATCGACCACCTCCACCAAATTCCACCTGCATCATCCTCCATAATATGTACAAGAAAAAGTGCAACATCTAAAACATATTTTTGTTCTTTATCCATCTCTCCTTCTACCATATTATCTAAAAACTATATATCATCTTCATAAAACAAATTTACCTCAGATACAACATGAATTTTCATTGTGACATCTTCCACAGTCTCGTGAGTTGCAACATTATTTTCTTCTCCCTTTGTTGCAACAATGAGCTTTGACATACACTCTTCTTCAATTGCCAACATTTGTGCTAACAAATAATAATCTTCTCCATGCTCTACTTCTACAACCACTTCCTCATTTTATTTCATCTTCATTTCTTCTATAAGGGTCACTCTCACATCTCTCTTCTTCTCACTTCTCTTCACTATTGTCCTCTCATCTTTTCCAATACTCTTTTTCCAATTTCTCAATCCTATCCTAGATCTTCCCCACTTCCTCACTAACCATTTTACCATCTCCTCAAACTTTTCATTCTCCACTTCTTCCCAATATCATCCCAAAACCAAATTCACACATTTCTCCTCCTGACCCATCTCATCTTTGTCTACTACAATCGCACAAGTCAACTAACATACTCTACATCTCCATAACTTGTTTGTCTCACCTCTCAATTTCTCATGACTCCTTGCACACCTACAATAGTTCTCTCAAGCTTCTCAAACAAATCTACCACTTCACACACTCTTTTATGTGCAAACTGCCTCACATTTGGCGATCTATTTACACAATTCCACTTGCAAGTCCTAGTGTAGATTGCCTCATATTCAGCGATCTCTCCAGACACTCAAAATCACTAGCTTTGATTCTAATTGATGTATATGAAAACAAAAAAATATCTCTCCTTCTATATTCAATTCTAATTACCTTTCACTAGACACAAGCAATGTTCCTTTGTTCATTATTTCATCTTCAAAGTTAATTACAAAATTGAAACTTATTTGCAATGTCTCTTGTCAATTCAAACTCACTAAATGATAATTTGATTTGTCAAAATCAACATTCAATTTAAAATTAATACCAAATTAATGGAAGAAACAAAATTTTATTAAAATGATCATTTCCATAGTGTTACATTTATAGAGCAACTGAACTTCAATGTGTCTACGTTTTCCAATTATCTATTCTAATTTTTTATATCCATAATTTATCTTTTACTCCTCTCGTGTTTTATTATTCCCACCATTCCTAGTGCGGCCTATTCATTTGTATTCTATTGAGATATTAGATGTCTTTTATAGGTATCATCCTTCATGATGGTTTTCTCTACACTTTGATGACCTACACACTCATTTCAAGAACCTTTAAAATCCAATTCAATCTCTATTAAATTCTACCTTCTCTCTGCTCAGAATTTCATTTTCTTGACCCATGCAATTTTTATTTTAGTTTAAATCTCTTTCCCAATGGAGTGGCATGACACCTCTAACACCTCAATCTACATTTCATTTGAACATTTTAACTTTTCCCATTTCTTTCACTTTTGGCTTGATTTCTCCTCTTGAAATGCACTCTATTTTATTAAACACTCTAAAATTTTAATTAGAAGCTCTTCTCATCCTCCTCCAAGCTATTATGCAACCCCTATACCCCTCTTTCCTTGTATAGAGTCTCTTCACTCTCTCATCTCTAATTTAATCTCTTAGCATTGAATCCTTATCACTATTTCATCTTGCAGTTGCCCCATGCATTATTGTCTTCTTATAAGGCACCATCTTCACTTTCTTTTTTTAACTACCTTTAATTCTTCTCCTCTGGCTACAACTTCTCATTTTCACCTTGACCTTCTTATTTATGCACAATTGCCAAAGGAAGGAATCATCTCTATAAAAAAAATAAAAAAAATCTTTCATTTTTAGTCTAAACCTCTACCTTCACATCATCCCTCTATATTCTGAAGATGGGTGCTACCTTCTCCTCTTCATACTATGTTACCCTTCATATTTATGCAAAGTTTTAATCTTCTATGTCATGACCTTTTGGATATTTTTGCAAATTTGAATAAGTTAAAAAATTAATTGGGATGTCCATTTTAGTTTCTCTCCAATGATTTCCCATATTCATTCAATGTTTATCTATATACAAAATGACTTTATTAAATTCAATTGATCAAGAAAAAAATAGTTTACACCAATTAGAGAGAGAATAATATTTCACTCATCAAAACAATCAACCTTCCAAAACCAACATAAATTCTTGACAATTGACAATTGAATATGAATTATAAAATTGCACTATGAAAATTTCTCAATTAACAATAATAATATTGATCAAACTCCATCACATCGACCACTTAAACCCAAATGGAAAAGTGTACTAAAAAAATTCTAAATCCAATATGTCAACTCAAGATGGAATTTTTTTTGGTTGATGTTGATTCCTCAGTGACCTTCAAGGAGAATTGGATACTTGATTTCAAGTCCTACAATTTTTAGGACTCACAAAATCAATAGAAATGAAACATAAAAAAATGTTGCAAGAGCATTTAGGGAAAGAGCAATCTACATCAATAAAATTATTGCATCTTCAATTTTTTTTTAGTCCACCAACAACTTTATTGTGTGAGTTTTCAAATGATGATTATTTCATCTATATATTATAAATAATAACTCTTTAAAAAAAGTAGAATTTAAGAGGAATCAAATGCTAGTTAAACAAGATAATTTGAATGAGATTCAACAGAAAAAACATCAGTAAAAATAATAAATTTAAAAATAAATTATAGATTGGGGGCACCTAATGGAAACAAAGGAAAGAGACATTTTAAAAGAATAAAAATGTGAAATACATATTTGAGGAGGCATAGGGTTATGCCTTTATAAGTTGGAATTTTATATTTTTAAAACTAAAAAAGTAAATGTATATGAGAGAAATTAAAATGTTAAGGGCAAGGCATTAGGAATGAATGGGCAACAGGAAGATAAAAAATTCTAGATTGAAAGATAATTTCCACATGATTGAAGAAGGGGTCATGGTAGAGATTTAGGGGGTAAAAATATTGTTAGTAAAAGGCCATGCAGCCGGTAAGGAAAAGAGTAATCACATCATACATTAAAGGTAAGTTTAAATGTGTCCAGTTGCATAGTGAAATAAGGAGGAGTCTCAGAGATGGATCATGTGAATTTGATAGAGGGGAAATAATCATTGAAATTAAATACATATTGCATGAAAATGGGGGTATTTGATGGAAGTAAAAGGTCGAGCCTCTACTACATATTGGGGTAGATTTAAAACAATAGATCTTAAGTGTGTTGGTGAACATCATAGAGGAAGAGGTAGCTAGTAAACAAAGGTAAAAGGTGTGGATAGAGGGAACACAACAACATAGTGGAGAGTAGAAGCCACATAGATGATATTGGATAGGAAGTATACCATAGGCAAAGGAATGCCACATGATATGGCAATGAATTTTGAAATATAATAGAAACAAACGTGTGTGGAAGAGGAGTAATGATGAATGAGTAAAAATAGAGATCCAATACAGGGACAGGGGGTCGAGCCCCATGAATTGGGAAAATTAAATAAATGAAAGAAAAGGTAAGAGAAGATTAATGAGAGAATTTCTCAGACAAATAATTTGATGAAAGTTAGATTGTAATAAGTGTATGTAATACTGTAAGGTTGAATAGTAATAATCAAAATTGAGCTACTATCATTGTGTTCTTGTGATTTTTAAATTAACGTGATTGATAAATGCAATTGTCAATTAGATTTTTTTTTTTTAGAGAATTGTGCAAGCCTGATAAGGCTTGTGAGTAGAGATATTTTC
>VDFB02382855.1:0-14925 GCA_007258455.2 Sequoia sempervirens
TGGTTGGGGGGACGTCTTGGTCGGCATGAGACGAGACAAGACAGTTTATGCGTGGGGTCCTTGCCTGCTAGGGATGCTATATCACCAGCTTCACGATGTCGTGTACATGAGAGGAGAGAGTATCTCCTGTGGGACCACACTTATGATGATCTGGGCATGGGAGCACATTGCTATATTCCGCTCGCCTATTGACAGACCACAGCTTGCCGCGGGGATGCCCCACTCTTATTATTATGCTGGCGCATTACAGCAGACCCATATGGGTGAGACAGGATGGTGGCGGCATCAGATCGATACCATGGTGACGTTCATCTGGAGGCCGTACAGGGATTGTGAGGCATGGGATGATGAGGCCGATCATCTGAGCTTCTGCAGACAGTACAGATACCTTATTGGTAGGACAGTGCAAACATCCTTGATCATTGAGATGTACCTACTGCAGCGTGTATTGAGACAGTTTGGCGAGTAGCAAGATGTGCCCGTGGGGACGACAGAGTATGCCAGATCATCCAGAGAGTATGCATGGGGACCGGCTATCCCAGTAGCATTTGTGACTCAGCAGATAGATGGGCTAGTAGCCCAGGCCTAGGGTTGGAGAGGCGGAGCAACGGATCCAAGTACCACACCAGCTTATGACCTATGGTGGTAGGCACACAGACCTGTGCCATTGACAGATCCTAACGGGCCAACACCAGTTGACAGGCGGTCAGTTATTCCGCGAGTGCCACAGGTCAAACGAGGTGGCAGAGGCAGGGATGGAGGCAGGGGCAGAGGCAGAGGCAGGGGCAGGGATGGAGATGGAGGGAGGGGTGGGGATGGAGGCCGGGGTGGAGATGACGGAGGCAGGGGTAGAGATGGGGGCTGGGGTGGAGATGGAGGTCGGGGCGGTGATGACGGAGGCAGGGGTGGAGCTAGAGGTGGGGATGATGGTGGAGACGACCGGAGGAGGAGGCGAGATGGCCAGGTACCAGGCCGCAGGGTGCGACAGCGTGTGGCGAGGGTAGCTTTAGATGCTATCCCCGAGGCCGTTGAGGAGGGAGAGGGTGAGGAGCAGCCCAGATAGGAGGGAGAGGGCGAGAGGAGACAGGAGGAGGAGCCAGAGGTGAGAGGACAGGAGGAGGCAGAGGGGGAGAGACAGGAGGAGGATGCGGAGGTGAGGGGAGAGGCGGAGGACATGAGGGGAAAGGAGGAGGAGGCAGAGGCAGAGAGGCATGAGGATATGCCAGAGATTGAGGTGGAGGTGGCAAGGCAGGAGGAGGAGGTGGCAGGGCAGGATGATGATGATGACGAGGAGGATGATGCCATAGGTGAGGCTGAGAGACTTCTCAGATGGCAGATGGTGGAGGGGGAGGAGGAGATACTGTCTTCTTCAGGGTTGCCGTCAGATGCCACAGCTGATCAGAGAGTGGCCGACCTTCAGCAGAGATTAGACGCCAGCTTGGCACAGGTCAGGTCTTTACAGTCAGCTCTGGAGGTAGCCCGTGCAAAGCGGGATCAGGCAGTTATTCGGCAGTAGGATGCGGCCCAGTGGTGCAAAGAGTTCACAGCCCTATGTACAGGACCGATGGGAGACATGGCTCGAGAGCTTGCCAGAGTGAGCACCAGATTGGGGCAGTACAGGACCCTTTATGAGCAGGCAGTGCTGCCAGAGCGACGAGATCCTACCTTGTTTCGTTCACAGACGAGGTCAGGCAGTGGGCATAGGTCAGGTAGTGGCAGTGGTACTAGGAGCCATACCAGTGTCAGAGGGTCTACTTCCACAGGACACACCTCAGGTCACAGGTCACACCATTCCCGCAGGCATACTCTGAGTCACCATTCAGGGCACAGTCACGGTTCTATTGGTTCAGCACAGAGGTCGGTATAGGGTCAGCCACCAGTGACAGATCCATCCTCTCAGAGTCCTGCTATAGTGACTTCACAGGTTTTCACTACTGTCACGATGATGCCCTCACTTGCAGTTCCATCATCTTCACAGACAGAGGTTGCTACAGGACCCCCTATTGCTTCAGCGCCCGTGATAGAGTTGCCTCCGCCACATTCTTCTCCCCGAGGAGATGATGAGAGCTTTCCTTAGGGCATATTTGTATTGTGACACACTATATTATTTGAGCCTGCGAGCTCCATTTTTAAGATACTCCATGACATTATCCTATGACATTGTATCTTTTTGAGATGATTCTATATGATGATGCAGTTTTGATGCAGCCTACATGTGTTATGTGATGCTCTTTGCTTTATGTATTATGACATGTATTATACTTAATTTATGATGCCATGTATGTACCATGATGCCTATTTGTGATTTTGATGCCATGATGATGCAATATTTATGTGATTATGTTAATGATGTGCATGATGTATTTATGTAAAAGATGCACTGATGATGATTATGTTAATGCAATGTTTGTGATTATGTATATGATCTAATGCCATGTATAATATTATTGAATGCCATGGATGATGTATGTATGGACCTAATGCAATGTATATGATCATGTATGCACTTATGTTTTTGGATGTCACAGGATATCATCGTGGGATGGACGAGAGAAGATGACGAGACTGCTGAGAGAAGATGATCAGACCAAAGAGGAGAAGATATGAGACCTATGAGGAGATACAAATCCTTCAAAACTTTACTGTAGGACTTTTAATATTTGTTGCTCTTTAATCATCATTGGGCAAATTGTTGTGATGGCCAACAAACACCATGATATGACATAGATCAAGGTGTGCAAGGTCATACCATTACCTAAGAAAAATAGTCACAGACAAGGATGATCATGACTCATACTAGGAGCGTGCTTGCCCCAGTCTTCTTGTCATAATCAACCACAAGCAAAAAAAGACAAGGACAGATCATGAAATGTCGCTGCTTCTCTAAATCCTATTTCCAGGACATCCTTGAGAAACTAGTGACATGATTGCCAAAATACAAAAATAAAGTCTCTATCATGATATGTCGTTGGTTTTCTAAATCCCAGAATCAAGACCTCACTGAGAAGCTAGTAGTTATGTGTGTCAATTGTCATGCTACGTCGCTGCTTCTCTAAATCCTGCTGAGTGGGATCTCGCTAAAAAACTAATAACATGATAAAAGATCAAAAGACAATTGTCAAGTGTTTGCCAAGTGCATCTGGATATCCACTGTTCTGATGTCAAGATGACATGTTTGATAATGTCGAGATGTCGAAATGTTTAAAGTTTTGATTGACCTTGGAAAATGCCGAGAATTGGTGAATTCAGGAAGGACACATCCTGAATAACGTCGATGACTAGAGGATTTGATCCCTAATGGTCGTAAGGGGTCCCTCAAAATAATGACGATGCCTAGGAAGGACACATCCTAAGGCATAAATGACAGAGTTGGTTCTTCAGAAGGACACATCTGAAGAATACCGATGTCACGAAGAGTGATCTTCAAGAGAACCACTCAAAATATCGAATGACGATGACGACGCCTAGGAAGGACACATCCTAAGGCGTAAATGACAGAGGTTATCGATCAGAAGGACTCATCTGAAGATTAACCGAAATTGTACAGTTTGACTGATTTATGATGATTTGATTTGTTTTGATCGCACTTGACTTGTATTTGACTATATGTCGATATTGCCTTGATGACATGAGTGATGTGCTGATGAGATTGTCATGCCGAATAAAATGATTGTTTTACTCTATTTTAGGAGTTTTCCCCATGTGGAGAAAGGATTGAAGACTTTTGACGTGTGTGCTAGTGTAGTGCCATGAACCCTAATGGACTGACCTAGTGCGGCCTCGGGGGCTCATCGATAGATGGCCTTGCCTATGTCATACACTCAGAGACCTCGTAGTTTGACATGACCAATGACTTTGTCTTGATGATCCAAGATTGCGTCATGATTTCATTTTGACAAACCTAAAAGGACTAACCTAATGTCTCGGGGACTCAAGTATGAGTCTTGCCTACGTAGCAAATGCGCAGAGACAACGTAGTTTAGACAAATGAAAAAGATTGATTTGAGATGCTTGACTTTGACTAGAAAGGACATTTCATGATGTTTTTGTCTTTTTTCAGGACTTTTTATGATGTTTTTGGCTTTTTTCAGGACTTTTTATGATGTTTTTGGCTTTTTTCAGGACTTTTTATGATGTATATGTGACATCCACTGTAGTTGCATGATAAACATTTTGCCCCCAGTCAGGTTTAAGACTTATCCATTTGCAAGGAATACGGACGAGATGCTACTGATTTGCTGGACGGTCAGTCATTAGGACTGGATGTCAATTGTTCATCCACTATGACAGGTAGAGTAGGATGTGATGGCGATTTGCGAAATAACGGCGAAGATTCCTTTCATCCTAGGCTAAGTTAGACAAAGTGACAATAGATGGCAGAGCAATGATTTATTACGCATGGCGCCTATTTACCAGGTTTTCACCATGGTACTTGTCCAAAGCGCCTGTTTTCCAGGTTTTCACTATTGAACGAATCATTTTTGTCTTTACTATTTTCTTAAGGATTTTTTTGGTGTCACCAAGAACCGCTTGCCGTGCTTTCACTAAGGCGGATAATTTTTATCATTTTTCAATTTTTTTGTATTTTATTATTTTCAACCTCATCCTCTGATGCTATGCGTAGAACTTTCGGAGATGTAAACTGTTGATGGGTTCTGTCAACTATTCCCCATCTGGAGTTGCCAATTGATAAGCTTCGGAATCAAAAGAAGATATGGTAATATAGGGACCTAGCCAGTTTGGTTCAAATTTTCTTGGCTTTTCTCTGTCTGCTTGGTTCTTAGGGTTCTGCATGAGAACTAGGTCACCAATGTCAAACTTCGACTCATAACCTTTTTTATTGTAGCCGCGGATATATTGAGGTGATTCAGTTGAGATCGGTCTTCTTTGTCCAACATTTTAACCTATGCAGTGGATTGGTTTCAGATCTCTTCATTAGTTGGACCCTTCAAGGAGACCCGTGATGGCGAATTTTGACCTCTACGGGTAAGATGGCTTCAAAGACTCAAAGACCGTATTAATGGGGTAGCTCATGGTGCTTTTATGAATGCTAGTTCGGGTAAGCCCAATGAGCAAGGTTAAGTGCCAGATGTGCTAATTCATGCCGCATCTACGGACGCCTTTGAGAATCTGACAATGGTTTTATCTGGATGCCTTGGCCATTCTCGGGGTAGTATGGGGATGAAAAGTGGTGCTGGATATGGAATTGCTCACATAACTCACGTACGTCTTGGTTTTTGAACGGACGTCCATTGTCAGTGATGATGGACTGTGGGAGGCCATACCGGCAAATGATGTAATTGAGGATAAACTTTGATATTTGTTTGCTAGTAATGTATGTCAATGGAATGGCTTCGATCCACTTTATGAAATACTCAGTGGCGGTGATAATGAATTTATGGTCGCGTTGGATGGAGGTTGGATGAATCTTACCCATGAGGTCGAACTCAATCGGTTTAAGGGCCAAGGAGAAGTGAAGTGATGGGTCAAGTTCTGCGCCTGATGATGGACCATCGCGGTATTTGACATCATGCATAAAGTCCACATATTCAATTGCATCTTTTCCATTGCCGCAGCCAATAATAAATCAAGTCCACGGGCTTTAGTTGTATAGACCACTCGAATGAGATCCGCATATACCATCGTGTACTTCTCGTAAGGTCATACATGCTTCGTCAGTGTCAAGACATCTAAGGAGGGTATCGTCGAAACTACGGCGGTAGAGGGTGTTACTGATAATGGCATACCTTGTAGATTTTCTAATGAAGGACTTCCGTTGGTTATTTGACAAGTTCGGTGGAAGGGTGTGAGACTTTAGGTAATCGTAAATGTCTTGATACCACAGAGAGTTGGGACCAAAAAGTTCACAAACCATTTCTGATTCTGGGATATCATATGCCGGTATCAAAAGCTGCTCTACTAAGAACTCAAATTGTGACACATTTTTAGGGATGTCCAGGAGAGAACTAATAGTAGCCATTGCGTCAGCTGCCTTATTCTGTGCCCTGGGGATTTGTTCAAAAGACACTGATTGAAAGTATGTTAGGAAACTGTCCACCATCCTCTTGTAAGGAAGCAACTTCTCATCCTTTGTTTCATAGTCACCATTCACTTGGTTGATTACTAGCTGGGAATCCCCGAATACAAGTAATGTCTGAATTTTCCATTTGATTGCCAACTTGAGACCTGTAACTAGTGCTTCGTATTCGGCTATGTTATTTGTACAAGGGAAAGCAATTCAAAATGACTTAGGAATTGAATCCCCTTGTGGTGTGATGAATAAGATTCCAGCGCCTAAGCCATGACCAGTGTGAGACCCATCAAAATACAGCTTCCATGGTGTTGCTGGTTCTGCATGAAAAATGGACTCGTCAGGAAAATCGGTTACCAATGGATGAGAGACTTGGATTGGTGCATCCGCCAGTTGATCAGCTATTACTTGCCCTTTGATTTCCTTGCGCTCAACATACTGTATGTCATACTCGCTTAGGATCATGACCCATTTTGCCAACCGGCCTGTTAATGCTGCCCAACTTAGTAGATATTTCAATGGATCAATCTTGGCAACAAGTTGTGTCTGATGACTGAGCATATAGTGTCTTAGTTTTTTGGATGCAAAGACAACATCGAGGCATGCACGTTCAATGTATGTGTAGTTCAACTCATATCCTATCAATGTGCGGCTGATGTAATAAATTTCTCTTTTTTTTCCTTCGTGATCATTTTGGGCCAACAATGCCCCTAATGCTGAACTAGTAGTGGAGATGTATAGAATCAACGACTTTTCCTGGATGGGCGCCATGAGTACTGGTGTTGACAATAGGTAATTTTTGATTTGCTGGAAGGCCTCTTGACACTTATCCATCCATACAAAGGGGACACTTTTGCGCAACAAGTACTGGAACGGGTGGCACTTGTTTGCCAATTGGGCTATGAAACGGCGAATAGATTGTACTCTGCCCTACAAAGTTCTAAGTTCATTGATCCCTCTAGGCGGAGGCATGTCTATGATTGCTTTGAATTTTGCCGGATCGACCTCTATGCCTCTTCGGGAAACTATGTATCCCAATAGTTTTCCTGATGTGACCCCAAAGACACACTTCTTAGGGTTTAGCCGGACTTTGTACTCTTCAAGTCTCTTGAAAATTATGTCGAGTACCCTCAAATGATCTTTCCTAGTTGTTGATTTGGCCAACAGGTCGTCTACATAATCCTCCATTATATTGTGCATCATGTCATGGAAGATCGTGGTCATAGCCCTTTGATATGTGGCACCTGCATTTTTGAGACCGAAGGGCATGACGTTCCAACAGTATGTACCCCATGGGCAAGTAAATGCTGTTTTGTGTTGATCCTCAGGAGCAATGCGGATTTGATTATACCCAGAGAAACCATCCATGAGGGATAGCATCTCATGTCCTGCAGTTAGGTCAACTATGATGTCAATGTTGGGCAAAGGAAAGTCATCCTTTGGACATGCTTTATTTAGGTCTCGAAAATCTGTACATACCCGAATCAGCCCATTTGGCTTTGTCACCGGCACTAGGTTGGAGATCCATTCAGCATAATCTATAGACCTTATGAATGCGACATCCAGTAATTTCTTTAACTCGACCTTGACCAATAGAGCAACTTGAGGGTGCATTTTGCGCAACTTCTGCTTGACTGGTTTAGCATTGGGTAATAGTGGCAGATGATGTAGAACTAGTTCTGGGTCTAATCCTGGCATATCCGCATAGGACCATGCAAAGTTGATCTTCCGTTCTGCAAATAATTTATGAAATTCTGGTTTCTCTTAGTTGAAATGTTATCCTCTATTGTGTCCTCAATAAGCATAGCCGATTTTTCTTGTTGTACAGGAAGAAAGTCTAGTCCTCCATCTTTGGGTGCCTCAGAGAGGTTTTCACCTGCAGATACGTCCTTTATTTTTACTATTTTATCATCAAGAGGTGCCTTTCAGTTTTCACCTAGAGACATTTCATTTTTTACCTTGTTTGTACTTTTGCGACTAGAGGACTAGACAGTCTCGCTGAAGTATGCAGTGCCGTCAAAATCAATGGAAAATCTGGATTTGTGGTCCCCACTTGGTATGCCTTCTCGTAATCCCATGAATTCAGCAATTGCCTCATCATTTTGAAATGTGTCCAGAATTGGCGGTTCGTGTTGGTCCCAATCGACTAGTTCAGGGTAAACTAACGAAATGCCATCGTCAAGGCTAGTGAATTCGGGTGAGGATGCGGACAACATGCATATGGATTCGGTAATGTTGTAAATAAGGTTATCATCATCCAACTCGACATCAGACTCTATCCAGTATTCTCCTTCACTAGTGTCATATTCGTTGTCATAATAAGGAGTGAAGGTTTTAGAGTCCTGGCTATCAATATCATCTGACTCTTCAGATAGATTAGACTGAAGGGGTTCAGATGATAGTTGTTGTGTGTCATGGGAAGTGGTAGTAGGATTTTGACTATTTGGTGCCTGCTCAATTTTGAATGTTTGCCAAAATCGTTGTTCAGAGGTCAATTCCCCTGGTTCAACAAACAAATCATCAAGGAAACAGTCACTTAGGGATTGTTCGGAGCCAAATTCCCACTCGCGGGAGTCAGTTTCGGTGAGGGGATCCCTAGTAGTCTCGACACTGTCAGAAGCATGGACTCGCTCATTTGAAAGTATAGAGGTACGTCGATCGTCATTGTTGAGTGATCCAAACCCTAAACCAAGATACTTCAGAATTTGAAAAGCTTCTATGGGTTCCCTTCGACCAGATTTATTTTTTCCAAGGCCACTAGTACCATTGTAGCCAGCCTTCATGAAGTCATAACCTTTGCCATATATTTGAACTGGTAATGGGGGTAATGTGACAATATCCTTATAGATCCATCCTGTGATGTCAGCAAGGTCTTCCTCACTCATATCTCCCCACTTGATAAAAACTGTATTTGGTGGGACTATGAAGGTTTCCTGAGGTTCCATTCGGAAACATGGCTTACCATAGTCCTTAGGAGATCTAGGCATTGTTGTTATGCTGTATGCTGTGTTCAGTTTGAATTCTCCACAGCCAAGGTCCTGGATTTTGACAGTTGATTCAGTCTTAGGGTTGGTGGAAGGTGGTGGTATGTCAGAAGACGTGGATGGAGTGGATGTGGAAGATGGCGTGAGTGTGGACGGGTTGATGTACTTGGACGATGAGGAGCCAGGTGCTTCTCGATTAATTGGTACTTGGTTTTCGGAGATACCCCTTAAGTTGGTACAATATTGGAAAGGGTCGGGGTTTCTGTATATGGTTACTTCTGTGCCGTCAAAAGGAAACTTGAGGCATTGGTGGTATGTTGACAGGACAGCTTTTAATGCGTGGATCCATGGACGGCCAAGTAAGATGTTATATGGTAGTTCCAAATCCAGGACCTGGCAGGTTGTGTCCACAATGACCAGTCCCACTCTGATAGGGGAGAGATAACACCTCGTGAAGAGCGTTCCTCATCATCATATGCTTTGATCACTATACTTTTCGTTGGTTCTACGCATGCATCAGAGAATCCAAGAGCCTTAACCAATTTGAGAGAGCATATATTCAACCCTGCTCCGCCATCTATTAAAACCCGTCGAACTTTGTGCTTGTGGACAAAAACTTCTATGTGTAATGCGTCATTGTGGTTGGTTTTAGATGATGAGTAATCCTGATCCGAGAGAAGGTGCGGTGTGGGTGAGATACACCACCATAGTTTCAAACTGATTGACATCAATGTCCTTCGGGACCGACGACTCTAGGAGAGTTTTATCTAGGATTTCTTTGTGCGCAGGGAGAGATACGAAGCAGCTCAAGGATAGATATTTGCGCGGGGGTCTTTCCTAGTTGGTCAATTAGGTTGAACTGACTTTTGGGTTTCCACTGTTGTGGGGTTGAGACAGGTTTTGGTTGTTTAGCCGATGAGGCGGGTTGTGACTGTTTAGTGGATAGGCCTGTTATAGTGATCTTGGTTTGTCTAGGGGGAGGTGGACCAGCTACAGTAACCTTGCCACTTCGCGTAGTAGTATTACACTGTGGTGCTCTCTTGACCGTAATGGTATTGATGTACACACCGTCGGTTCTGACATTATTTATTATTGGTCCACCAGAATAATCGTACTTGACTCAGGTAAAGTTAGCTTGGTTCTGTGAACCTGAAGTGGAAGCATTATGAGAACCATGATCCTGCAGTGGATTCTTGTGGATAGTATGATCTAAGTTGGAGGTGAATTGCGATCCACCTACCTCGATGGTGCGATTTTCAATGAGGTCTTGGATTATGTTTTTTAGTTGTCGACAGTTGGAGGTTGTATGCCCTTTGACTCGATGGTATTCGTAAAGTGCATTGTCATTCCACCATGCTGGTTTGAACTATCCTGGGTCATATGGTTTTATTTCCAAAAGTGTGATGACCCCATGTTGGATGCATTTCTTAAGGACTTCTTCAATGGGTTCACCCAAATGAGTGTATGTGCGACCCCTAGGGAATTGTCTCATCTGACGATATTGGACCTGACTGTTTTGACCATTTTGACTGTTTGAAGAAGTATTGGGAGGAGGTGTCAATGTCGTTGTTGGTCTGTTTTGTTGTTGAACCCCTTTCAGGGCCAATACAGGACCTACAGTGTTTGCAGTCTTGGCATCAACGACACCGTCATTTGTGACATGCTTATTCTTAACCCAATATTTGTTTTTGTTGGCGGGTGGATTGACGCTCATGTTTTTGGAACGATATCTCAGTTCTCCCTTTGCGATAAGAGATTTCTCAATTTGGACTCCCTTTTCGACCAATTCTGAAAAGTTTGTGCAACAATGTATTTGCAATGCGAATTTGAGGGGTCCTAGAAGTGTTTGGACAAACATGTCAACTTTTTCCCTTTCGGGGATGTCAATGTGACATCGACTAGCGAGGCTTCTCCATTTTTGAAAGAATGGGATAAATGTTTCACCCGAATCTTCCTGTGTGAGATTGCACAAGCTAGTGATAGAGGTGTCCATGTCAATGTTGTATGCATAATTTCTTATGAATTTTTGTTTAAGCTCATCCCATGTCTAGATATATTTTTGAGTTGAAAACCATTCAAGGGCTTGACCCGCCAGACTTTTGGAAAAAAGTCTCATCAAGTATGTGGGTTTGTAGGCGATATCCATATAGTTAGTTGCGAATTCGTGAACATGTTCAATGGGATTTGTCTTGCCTCTATATTTGTGAAGTTTAGTGACACATACCCTGGTGGGAATGCAGGCATATATAGGCTTGTGTCAAATGGGTATACATCTAGGTCGTATGATATTTCCGATTTCTTGCCTAAAATGTACATATTTTGGATAGTTTTCTCCATATCCCTCATTCTTGCTTTGAGTTCATCTATGGTAGGGTCGTTTATGTTTCTGGGCATTGGATTGCCTGGTACACCATGTGTTCCTGTCTGGTGTGCCTGAATGTTGGAGTTTTGTGGTGGTATGGATTGTTGTGGTACGTATGATGTGTGTTGTTGGTATTGGGAATTGTGATTAGGTGCATGTTGATGAGTGTGAATGTTGGATGAGTATGTAGGGATGTGTCCCCCGCCCATGTAGGGATGTGTCCCCCGCCCATGTATGTCATTATTTGAGGGATGTAGTGACCATGACTGGTATAGTGTGTCGATGATGTCATGGGTTGTGTTATTTGGCCACCTTGTGTAAATTGCTGGTTTTGAACAAGGGGGACGTTTGTGTTTGTGCCTTGGGAGGTAGTGACATTTGACTGTGTTGTCGTGTTGACATTTTGTGGTTGTCCTTGGATAAAGATACGTCCTGTGGATCCTCTCAGAGTATTTTGTGAAGTACTATTGAATGGATTTGCCGAAGTTGTGTTCATGGTAGTAGATGTAGTTGTCAAGGGGGGATTGTGGTGACTTGATGATGCCCCCATGGTATTTAGTGTTGCGGTAAAAAGAGGATTGGAATAATTTTCCCATGTTGTTGGGGAGCCAAGAGTGGTTCCATCCGATTGGGGTAGTGTTGTGGATGTTGTGGATGATTGTGATCCCCCAATAGATGTAGCATTTATTTCATTAGAGATGTTTGGGATGTTGGATGTGGTATGCGATGTCGTTGTGGTGTCAAAAGGGGTGTTGCTCGTAGTATTTGGGAATTGACCACTATGTGAACTGTTATGTGCATTTTTGGCATTAGGGTCATTTAGCGAGTTAATGTCAAATCCTTGCGGTAACTTAGCTCCTTCACTCAAGAGCATAGCTACGAATCTGTCTCTGTCTTGACGGGCTATTGTTTTAGCAAGCTGATAGACCTCTGGGTCTTGTGTCAATGCCTCTATGTTTTCCTAGAGTAGTTGACCATTTTCATCTCGTTGCAAGTAGAGTTCGAATGTACTATTTGAGGAGGACTGTGTTGTCACTAGAGGTTGATTGTCTAGATTAGAAAATGGATCGTACAAGGTCCAGTTTGAGTCATGTGGAGGATTGTTGGGGTCTTGCCTAAAGTTTTCCATTTGTCTCTTTTGTTTTTGAAGTCTGGTTTCGACCATAAATGAGATTGCTCAAAAAAGGGAATGATAACTAAATGCAAGTATGACACTATGTGAGGTCTAAGTTCGAAATGACGCCTAGAATGACTAATATTTTTGGATTTTTGTGAATAAGGTATGCAATGTGTATGCAATGTAAGATAAGGTTATCTAAGCACTTCTAAGCTTGTACTTTGTTTTCGATTTGGACTGCTAAAGGACTTTGTGGTAAATGACAAGTTGACAAGATCTAAATGACTAGTGAGTCTTCCTAACTAGACTTTTGAGTTGGAAGAAATCTCACAAAAGAGGACAATGACTAAAAGGGTGATTTGATAACTTGGTCCAAAAAGGGGTCTAATTTTGAAAACAATGATTTTGCCAAGGTGTGCTTAAGATTTTCCTAATCCTAACTATGCAAAATGTGAACCTAGGGATAGTCTAATGTCAAATGTATGCAACTAGAAGGAATGATGTATGAAACCTAAGGTGACTAATGCAAACTAATGGTCAAGACTTTGAGCAATTTCAAGTTAGGTTTCTGACAGAGTCTTCTTGGTGATAGAGTTTGACAAATGGTTGACAGTTTCAAGACCTCAGGTTTCGGATGTGAAGCTTAAAATTTTGACAGGCAAATGCGTCACAGTTTAGCAGATGCGTCACAGTTAAGCACATGCGGTTATGTTTATCAATTGTAGCTTTTTGACTGTCAAATGCGACTCGATTAAGCAAATGTGGCTTTTCAATTTTTAGATGCATCGCGACGCCTACATATGCGTTGTTCTAAGTTTCAAATGCGATTTATCAGAGTAGTTGCATTGCAGAATATCAGTTGCGGTTCAACATATATGACAGTTTTGTTTCAAAGTGATTATCGTGTTGTTTTGATGGAAGTTTTGATCTGTTTGATGAATGTTTTGTTCTGAACTGTGGTAAAAACCAGAAAACACTTGACAAACACAACGTTTTATAAAGTAACCAAACACACATCAGATAAGCACGATTCTAGGTTAGGCCATGACAATATTCGCTAGATTCCACGTGGGTTTCCCCAACTGCATATTTGTAGCGTGTGAATTCAGAAGCTTGGCTGCACGGGCTCCCCCTTATAGTGCACTCTCTTCTTAGGACAACCAAGCTTCCAACCCCCATGAAACTCCCATGGCGAGCTGATCACCTCTACTACAAACTGCGAAGGTGTGGATGCCTTCACATCGATCGGTGTTACGCTAGCAAATAGAAGGATTTTGGCTTACTACACAAGAGTGTTTAGTTTGGGACCCCCGTTCGAGTGGCCATACATGGGGCAAGAGATTAATCACCATTAAGGTGGCACTCCAGCCTGAAGAGGTTAAGCTCAACAGGGTTTAAGGGAGTACAACTCCATCCGTATGACACATCCACACTCGCAACCTTAGGTTTTCCCTTAAGGTTTACATTTATATACCGGTCGGGGGTAGCTTGGCTTTAGCTCCATTTCCGGTTTGAGACGCGTTGGGGTGATGAAATCCCCAAGCAGGCCTAATTTCTAGAGTTGATAATCGTTTCTCTTACACCCAAGATCGCCCAAAAGCACGAGGGGAGAGGATACTCTGATGTACCAAGTCAAGGTAAATAACAAATAAGAATGGGTCTGGTTTTCTGATCACAAGGTTTTCACCAAGTGAGAGCATACTCACCTACCACTCCACAAGCACAATCAATCAAAGAAGACATGATTCTTTTTATAAGCACCAAAAACAAATGTTTGCTATTCTAGAAATAAACAAGCACAATGTTTGTTTCTTCCTTCTTTGACATTCGAATCTGCAAACAATGAGTATTAGTAGTCTTGTATGTAATGGTCTTTGACACACGAAAGAGGATCACCACACGCTACAAGAAAATATTAGTAACACAAAAGGTCTAACCTAGTTAACACGCACGAATAAAAAACACAGAAAAAAATAAATAGAAAACCAAAAAACTAGTAACAGAGAAACCCGAAAATCTGAAAATCAAAATGACAAAACCAAAAGAAAATTTTACCAGGCAAATGCGGCTCGACAGGGCATATGCGTCACTCGGGTCCTCGAATGCGACTCAGAATGTCAGATGCGGCGTTCTGGCTGTCAGTTGCGGCTTGTCAGAGTGGTTGCGGTTCTTCTGTTGTTAGATGCGTCGCGACGTATCAACTGCGTCACAATGTTTTTTTAAAAAACTTCCATCGATCCGTACCTGTCCCTACAAAATAACAAAAAACCACAAAAAACCCTACGAAAACAGAAAGCATACGAATGGGGATCGCCACACGCTACAACAGAGGATTAGTAACACAAAATCTAACCTAGCCAAGCAGGAATAAAAACATAGAAGAAACAAAAAACCAGAAAACCAGTAAACAGAAAAACCCGAAAATCTAAAA
>VDFB02382856.1:0-47355 GCA_007258455.2 Sequoia sempervirens
GGCCTTTCAATGATACTCTGAGTGAGGGAATCTCCACTTCTAAGGGCAATATGGCCTCTGCTCCATAGACAAGAGTGAATGGTGTTGCTCCTGTTGGTGTGCGGACACTGGTTTGGTAGGCCCATAGAGCAGGATTGAGTTGAGCGTGCCAATCCTTCCCTGAAGTATTTCCTGATTCTTCTTCAAGATTTTCAATATTGTTTTATTTGAGGCCTCTGCTTGGCCATTCCCTTGTGGATAGTAAGGTGTTGAGTATCTATGTTGTATGTGAAATCTTTCACAAAGTTCATCAACATCCTGATTTTTGAATGGTCATCCATTATCTGTAATAATGGAGTTGGGAATGCCATACCGACAAATGATATAGTTGAGTATGAATGATGATATTTGTTTGCCGGTGACTTTAGTAAGAGGGACTGCCTCAATCCACTTGGTAAAATACTATGTTGTTGTGATGATGAATTTATGACCATTTGAGGAAGAAGGATGAATTTTTCCCACTAGATCTAAACCCCATTGAGAAAATGGCCAGGTTGGTGTGAATGGTTGAAGTTCCTGTGCAGGAGCATGAATGAGATTGCCATGAATCTGACATTTTGAACATGTTTTCACAAAAGTGAATGATTCTCTCTCCATTGTAGGCCAGTAGTAACCCATCCTAATTAATTTATTAGATAAGGTTAGTCCACTTGAATGAGTACCACAGATACCACCATGAACTTCTTGTAAAGCTTTGTCAGATTCCTCGCGTTCAAGACATCGGAGTAAAGTACCATCAAGACTACGGCGATAAAGGGTGCCAGCGATGAGGGTATAGCGAGCGGATTGATGGATAAAGTTGCATCTTTGGTTACAGGATAAATCGGGTGGTAAGATGTCGTCTTTGAGGTAGGCATAAATTTTTTCATACCAAGGCGAATCGGATCCTACTAAATGACAAATGATTTGGCTTTCAGGTGTGTCATAGGCAGGTGTAAATGATTGTTCCACCAGAAATTCATAGCGATTTTGAGTTTCTAGGAGTTGTAGCAATGATGCAATTGTAGCCATAGCGTCAGCTGCTTTATTATCAAGCCTTGGAATTTGTGTGAACTTAATGTCCACAAAGTATTTCTTGAAGTCATCCACCATTTTTTTATATGGTAACAATTTCTCATCTTTAGTTTGATAGTCATCATTGATTTGACAAATGACCAACTGTGAGTCACCATACACCTGTAATTCTATGATTCTCCACTCTAGTGCTATCTTGAGTCCAGTACTTAATGCTTCATATTCAGCTATGTTGTTGGTGCATGGAAACATTAGCCTATTTGATCAAGGGATGGTATGTCCTTGAGGGGTGAAAAAAAGTATGCCTGCCCCTGATCCATGTTGAGTGAAAGAACCATCAAAGTATAGTGTCCACGTTTGTTTAAATTCTACAGTGAATACATCAGCATCTGGAAATTCAATGTGCAAGGGATGATCTGCTTGTAGTGGTGCCTCTGCTAATTGATCAGCTATAACTTGTCCTTTGATGGCCTTGCAATCAACATAATGTATGTCAAACTCACTTAGAATCATTACCCACTTTGCTAACATTCCTGTCAATGATGCTTTGCTTAACAAATACTTAAGTGGATCAATCTTTGAAACCAAATTGACTGTATGGGTTAGCATGTAATGTCAAAACTTCTGTGAATCAAAAACTACTGCCAGACAAGTTTTCTTAATAGAAGTGTAGTTGAGCTCATGACTTGTTAGTGTTCTACTGATGTAGTAGATTGCACGTTCCTTTCCTGTAGTGTCTTCTTGTGTGAGCAGTGCCCCCAGGGATGTTTCTGTTGCAGCAATATATAAGATGAGTGGTTTGTCTGGATTTGGTGATACGAGAACTGGTGGAGTCATTAGATATTCTTGATTTTCTGAAAAGCCAATTCACATTTGTCTTCCCACTTGAAAGGAACATTTTTATGTAGTAGATGTGTGAAAAGTAAACTTTTTTCGGCCAATTGTGCAATGAACCTCCGTATAGATTGAAATCGTCCTTGCAGTGATCTTAACTGACTGATGTTCTTTGGTGGAGGCATTTCCATGATTTCTTGTACTTTTGCAGGATCTACTTCACTTCCTTTTTCTGACACGATGTATCCCAAGAGTTTTCCAGATTTGACCCCAAAAACACATTTCTTCGGGTTAAGACAAACTTTGAATTTTTCTAATCTTGCAAATATTTTGGACAATACTTCAAGATGTCCTTCTTTGGTGTATGATTTTTCCTGTATGTCATCCACATAATCTTCCATGAAGACATGCATCATGTTATGAAAGATTGTAGTCATGGCTCTTTGGTAGATAGCCCCAGCATTCTTCAGTCCAAAAGGCATGACGTTCCAACAATAAGTCCCCCATGGACATGTGAAAGTTGTTTTCTCTTGATCTTTAGGTGCAATCTTGATTTGGTTATATCCAGAAAAACCATCCATTAATGAATACATGGCATGGCCAGCTGTCAGATCAACTATGGTGTCAATATTTGGTAATGGGAAATCATCCTTAGGACATGCTTTGTTGAGATCTCTAAAATCTGTGCATATTCTGATAGTTTTATCTGATTTGGATATAGGTACAATGTTGGAGATCCATTCTGCATAGTCGATTGGTCTGATGAAGCCCACATCAAGAAGTTTTCTCAGCTCTTCTTTAACTAATAATGCAACATGAGGGTGCATCTTTCTGAGTTTTTGTTTTACCGGCTTGGCCCTTGATTTGATAGACAAATGATGCTTGATAAGATTAGGATCAAGACCAGGCATGTCAACATAAGACCACGCAAAATTGACTTGGTTTGCTTTCAGGAATTCCATAAACTCTAGTATTTCTTGCTCTGTCATTGATGCAGCTAACTATAAAATTCTTGGTTTGTCAGAAGTTTTAAGATCGACAGCATTTGTAGGCTCAATCAGAATAGGTGATCGTTCATGGTAGTGCTCTGGGAGAGTGTCAAGAGTCCCATCATCTGGTGCCTCAAAGAGGTTTTCACCATCTGATACGCTCTTTATTTTATCTTTTGTTTGATCTAATACTGCCAGATTCTGGTTTTCACCATTAGATCTTTCTTTTTTGTTTTTATTTTTGCAGCTGGGAAACTTGACACTCTCCTGATCAAAAACTTTATGTCGAAAATCACTAGTGGAACAATCAATTGTATCTTCTGCGGAAAGGAAGTTTACAATAGCTTCATCACTTGGAAACATGGGTATGTTAATGGATTTCGTAAAATCCCAATCAATGAGGTCAGGATGGATTAAAGGTAGAGGATCATCAGGTTGTGTGAGATCGTCTATAGTTAAGGTCATAATAGAGTGGTCTGTAGGATCCGAGGTATGAGGTGGATTAATGATGATACTGTCCTCATGATATTCTTGTTCGTTTAGATCTGATTCAATATTACTAGAATCATAGTCGATTTGTGGTTCAGATTCTTGTGGTTGGGATCCTAAACCTTGTCCTTCAATTAGAGTTGGGGCATATTGGTGTATTACATCAACCTATTTATCCCTCCAGAACTCATTATTGTAAATGGTGTCCCATTCATATTCAGCAGAGTCTGTGTCAGAATTGTTGTCTAGGAAGTTCTGAATTGTTATTAAACATGCCTCTTGTGAATTTGAGCCTTCTTGCAATGTGAAGACAGTGCCATGTTTGGATTTTCTTTCTTTAGAGTGAGTATCATAACCCAATCCAGTTTTCTCTTTTGCAGCGAGTCCATGGAGATGAATGGGTTCAACTACTCCTTCCTTCCTTTTTCCGATAGGTCCTTCATCATAACCCATCTTCTGCATGATTGAATATCCTTTTCCATATTTTTCTATGGGTAATTTGACATTAGAGACTGCTTCATCTTCATCTTTATATAGCCAATTTAGAATTTCCGTGTCCTCAAGATTTTCCATGGGGAATTTTTCTTTGATGAATTGCCCATTAAATTTTGTGATTGGCTCTATGGGTGTTTGCTTTGATGTTGATGTTGCTAGATGGTTGTCCATGCGATCGAGGTGATGTAGGTAAATTGACAAGACAAAGAGAGTATTCTCCCACTCCATAATCCTTGAATTTCATCTTTTTGTCAAAACTATTGGTCAATTGATTGATTTGTGTGTCAATCTTTAGGGAAGTACTAGCATGAGCTTCTTGATTATTAGGGACTAAAGTATCTTGACTGGCCTTCATGTTGGCACAAGTTTGAATGTTGGAGTTATCAGCAGGTATCGTGATTTCTTGTCCATCATAAGGAAACTTGAGACATTGATGGTAAGTTGATGGGACAACTTGCATTTCATGGATCCAAGGACAACCCAACAAGATGTTATATGCCAGATCACGGTCCAGTACTTGACAAAAAGTATTCTTTATAACAAGGCCCACTTTGATCGGCAGCATGATTAGACCTTTGGATGCTCTTTCTTCATCATCATAAGCCTTTATGGTAATCTTTCTTCTAAAATCAATGGAGTCCTTAGAAAATCCTAAGGCTTTGACCAACTTCAAGGTACGGATGTTCAAACCAGCACCTCCATCTATTAGAACCCATCTGATGCGAAACTTGTGAACCATGACTTCTAAGTACAAGGAGGAGTTATGGGGATGAGTTATGGAAACGTCATCTTTATCAGAGAATGAAAGACAAGTGGGTGAGGACAAATGTCCTACCATGGCTTGGAATTGATTTACATCCAGTTCAGTAGATACATTAGTTTCAACTAGGGCTTTGTCTAGAATTTCTTTATGGGCTGGAGAAATCTTCAATAGTTCCAGAATGGAAATTTGAGCCGGGGTTTTTCAAAGTTGGTTAACCAAATCATATTTATGTTGAGGTGGAGGTTCTGTGGATCTTGAAGAGGCGCCCTTTAAGACAACTTTGGCTTGTGCTCTTGTTGTCGCATTGAATTCTCTATATTCCACCTTCTTGTTGACTTTAATGACATTTACGCGCTCGTCATCTGCGTAAAGATGGTTGATTATATGATCATCATTGATATGATTCACATTTTTTTTAGAAGATTCACCCTTTTGATAATTAGGCAATGGGTTGCGAAATGCTTGGTGATCTGCGTTGGTTTGTTGATTTCCTTCTATTGTGACGATGTCATTGTCGATTAAGTCTTGAATCACATTCTTCAAAGCTTGACAATTGTTTGTGCGATGACCTTTACACTGATGATAATCATAATAATATGCCTCATTCCATGATGGAGGTTTTACACTGGGTTCATAGTTTCGTTGAGGCGGTAAAGTAATGAGATTTTTTGCCATCAATTCTTTGAGTGCGGATTCTACGGATTGACCCAATGGAGTAAAAGTTCTTCTATTCGAGAAGAATGAAAATCTTTTTGGATTTGAATTCAACGTGTTTCCTAAAGAATTTTGATTGTTATTGTTTCCTCGATAACCCTAGTTATTGGAAGTCCCTTGGTTGGGAGTAGAGTGTTGATTTGTATTGTTCCTCTGAGGAGGAGGATTATTTCTATGATTTGTAATTGAGTTGACGTTGTTGTTGCGAGTGTTTGGAGTAGTGAGGATAAATGGCTTGGTTGAAGCATGATTTGCATCCACAACACTATCATTCACCATATTTTTGTTGCGAGTCCAAAATTTGGATTTGTCCTGATTGTTATGATGGTTGGATGAGCTAGGATTTTCTTTGTCATGTTTTATTATGCCTCTTTTAACCAAAGCATTTTCAATGGTTAAGGCATCTTCAATCATTTTCTCAAAAGAAGAAGGACAATGTAAGTTCAAGCGATAGCTCATTTCCGAATTTAAACTGTTGATGAAAGTAACCATCTTTTCTTTCTTGGGAACAGGACGTGGGTATCTGGCAAACATTCTTCTCCATCTCTGAAGAAACGTAATGAAAGGTTCACCAGGTTTTTGTGCAACTGTACAAAGATTTATCATGGTGATCTGATGTTGTATGTTGTAGGTGTATTGTGATATGAATAAATTAATCAATTCTTCAAATGTCCTAACAAGAGGTGTGATCTTGGATAACCATTCCATATAGTGTACTCCGAGACTCCTAGGAAACAGTCGCATCAAGTATCTTCGTGAGCGAATTCCAATGTCAAGTTTCTGAAGTCTCTGACGTTATCGATTGGATCTATTTTCCCGTTATAGCGATCAAATTTTGGCATTTCACAATACTTGGGAAAAGGAATCATGTTTAAACTTCTGTCAAACGGATAAGGAAAAATGTCCTCGAGCGTGTATTTCTTTGTGGTTGTTCCCCCTTGCAATTCTCTAACTTGTCCTTGAAGTGCCTTGATTTGTTGGGTCAAGGCACTAAGATCTGAAAGGGGTGTCTCTTCAGGTTTATTTTTCAAGTTTTCAGTGTCAAAGTCGTGAGGTAATTTAGCCCCTTGTTCGGCTAGATAGCGAAAATATTTTTCCTTATCTCGCTGCAAGATCTTTTCAATGGCTTTATGGAATTTTGGATCTTGTTCAGCTTCTCTAAGGTGTTCCTCATCTTGTTCCTCATCACTATCCATTGGCGCTTTATCCATGTCTTTGTATTGATGGAACGGATTTTGTTCTCTATTGTCCATGTTTTCGTTAAAAAGTGGATTTTGATTTATGCTGAGAAGGGGATTACTACTTTCTCCTTCCTCTTGAGTGTTTTGAATATGACTTTCTTTTTGGATTGTATCCTTCAGTTTATTGTTTTGAGACCTTGTGGAGATAGGCATATGTTTTTGGAAAATTTTTCTAAACTTAGATCCTAGTTTTTTGACATTGAAGTGCGATGGTAATGATATCTTGATCCGATAAGATATGAAATCTTATGATATGATCAAGGATACTTATAATTTATTGGTTGTGGCTTCCAAGTTTGATGAAGGATTTCAGAATCCTATTGGGGAAGTTGAACCAAAAACTAAAAAGTTGTTTTGAGAGATGCACTTTTAAAATTTTGATCTTTGTTTTCCAAGAAAGGTTCCAAAAATCAATGAAGAATTTGATTGGGGTGTGAAGGATACTCTATGGAAGGTTGGGGTATGTTGTTAAATTCAAGAGGTTGGTTATGATTATGCCATTGGGACAGAGCTAATCTCTGATAATAAGCTCGGGAATCTAATGGATCTCCAACATACTCATCAGTGAATCCTCTAACAAAATCCTGGTATCTGTGAAGAAATCCTTGATAGTGAAGCAAAAATCATCGACTTTTGTACAAGAATTTTCTCTTCTGCAATATTTCCTTGTATCCTAATGGTTTCTTGGGTTTTCTGATCCTTTTAGACAATGAATTCTTGGTAAATTTTGTTGACTTCCAATTTCTAAGCATGAGAAAATTGTTTGGAACTTTTTTTGAACCAATGATATGAAAATATCTTAAGTGGCTTTCAGTTGTTGTTCATGTTCCTTTTGGATGATTTCTTTATTTGAATTAATGTAAGGAAGACACAACAAACATTTTTGAAAACAGTTGTTCTTAAAGCCCTATACTAACATTGAAGTGTTTGATCAAGAAATGTTTTTCATCAAATGTTTTCACAGGTTTTCCACATGAAAAATAGTTCAGAAAGACTCACTCTTAAATGCTCAAGTAGGTCACTCTAATAATCAACAACCCACATCTTAAAACTGCGTCGACTCACACAGCTTTGTCACCCCCGAAGGGGCGCCCATGTTTTTGTCTTTTCCAGGCGCGTACTCAGAGTTACGGAAGTGGATACTGGATCCCCTGAGCAAACGGTCCTTGGAAGTTATATGGTGAGTGTCTTGGGGGAAGATTCTTCCCTCCCCTTACACTATGATTATCAGAATGTTTGGCAACTGACTCGGCTGGCTACTACACTAGGTTCGTAGTAAGGATTTATGTTCCATGCGGCAATAATAAACTCCCTCAAGAGACCTCCCAACCTTTAGAACAAAGGCTTTGGGGATGGTTATCTTGCACACTACCGGAAAAAGAGGGTTTCCCTAGATCTGCTTTAAATTTTATAGTGGGGTGGAATAGCCTGGCTTTGGCTTGAACCCACTTGAGTCATTCTCATAGGGTGAGTACTTTTTCCCACTACGACAGGCTCTCTAAAGGATGTCATTGAAACAATAACATTGCATGAAATTAAAAGGCAAGTCTGGTATTCTGATCACCTAGTTAAGGGGAGAGCATAGACCTATTGCCACAATCAAAGTAAGCAGATGTTCTTTTTAAAATCCAAATAATAATGAGCTAATCTAAGTGAAGATATTGCTTCACAAAAAAATAGATTGTTCAATTTTAACTGCAAAATTCATTGTTTGGTGACTATCCTAGATTGCTTCATTTTATCCAGATGTGGCTACCCTAGGATTGCTTCATTTTAAAACCTTTAGGAAAAGAAATAGAATTCTGTCTGCGGAATGCGTCAGACTCAGAATTATGTGATTTTGTTATAGACTATATGCACCTGAACAGAAGTTGTATGCGCTGAAACATATATGCGCCTAAACAGAGACTGTATGCACCGAAACATATATGCACCAAAACAAAGACTGTATGTGCCGAAATAGAGACAATATGCACCTAAACAGAAGCTAGATGCGCCCGAACAGACACTATAAGCGCCTAAACAGAGACTAGATGCGCCATAAGAAAAATGTCAAAATAATTATTGTGCATGTAGGAAGGAAATTATATGCACGCAAACATTTACTCTATGCACTTAAACAAATAGTCACTATATGCGCTTTAACAGTCACAAGATGCGCTTTTACAGTTACGGGATGCACCATAACAGTTACGGGATGCGCGCTAACAGTTACGGGATGCGCGCTAATAGTTACAGGATGCGCGTCGAAATTCTGCAAAACAAAAAGTTAAATTTTCCGTATGCGCATCAAAAAATTTTGAATGCGCCTAAACGTCAGAATTTTCCAAAAAGCAGATTCCAGAAAGCTGAAACTATCAAAACAAACTTACAGAAATCGTTAATTTCGTGGGTTCGGGCCCCAGGTGGGCGCCATTTTATGTGTGTATGAAATATTAGATTAATTAAATAGAAATCAAACACATGTTAATAAAACATTAAATTGAAAAGTTGAAAAGAAACAGAATAATGCAAACCATAATCGCAGCTTCTTGAAACCGTCTTATCCTCCTCTAACTTCAGCGTTTTGTTGTTTCTCGAATGGCTCTCAGACCAGCAGATCCAACTCAACAAAAAGATAGCTAAAGAACGAGATTTAAATGCAAACTATGCTGTAAATGCAAAAGTTATGCTAAAATGAAAGATATTGCTATGATATCTAAACTGACATGAATGCAAATGCTGGTTGAAAATATAGTTGTGTAAATGAGTATGTGAAGTGTGCAAATGTGAACGAGTATGCGTAGTGTAACCAAAAGCTTGGATTTATGCCAGAATTTATAGAGTTTTCAAACGGGTTGATTGGCTGAATCGATCGACGGTCCAGATTAAGCTTGTTCGAACGGATGGCGGGAGATTTTCGAAAGTGGAAGAGAAAGATGGAAGGTTTCCCTTTTATTTCAATTTCGTCATTGAGTTTCGAAGGGAAACTTCCATTTCGAAAGATGAGATAGAATTTGGAAGGGCGAGTTAGCGTGAGTTAGAAATAAAATAAAATAAATTTATTTAATTTAAAAGTGGAGATGAAAATAGAAACTTACATAATTAAATAACTCATATTTAATTATGTTTAAAATGAAATTAGAGTGAGGAATATTAAATAAGATATTTAATATTTAATTTAATTCGGATATGGGATGGAGAATATTCCATTATTCAAATATTAAAAAATATTTAAACTTTAGAACCAAATGATAATTAAATATAAATAAATTATTAAAATTTATTTAATTTAATTAAGCGGAGGGTAGAAATTTAAGTAATTAAATAACATTATTTATTTAATTTAAGATAGAAGAATTTAGAAGATGAGTGTTATAAATAAATAATTAAATATATCTATATGCAGATGGCATTAGAGGAATTAATTAAATAAATCATATTTAATTAATTAACAAGCTTAATCATGACCAATTTTAGACATATACACAAAACATCAAATAGCTTGTTCAACTAGGTATTTGTAGATGCATCCTTCTACATGTACTTAGTTGGATTATCATCTTGTTTGGTTAGTTGTGGGTAGATGCATCCTTCTCCCCACCTTTAATCAAATTATCATCTTTGGTTAGTTGTGAGTAGATGCATCCTTCTCCTCACCTTTAATCAAATTATCATTTGTGAGCCTATTTATCCCATAGATCATTATCCAACATCTTGGGATCTATTTGCTCATTATCCAAAATCAATCTAGGAATCCAAGAATCAAAACTAAAATAAAAAAAATTTGAACATCAAAATCAAATCAAATCGAAACATCCAAGAAGCCAAAATTCCCAAGAGTTTAGCATCCTCTCACGATTTTTGAAGAATTCAATCATCTGACATCATCCATTTGTCACACATCTTCTGCCATCATACCTTTGATCTTTAACCATCCTAGTTTCTCTCTTTTGAGCCTTATTTTATGGTTCAAACAAGATCACAACTCAAGAATAACATGGAGAACAATCAAGAAACATCCACCACAAGTGACCTAAGTCAAAATGCTCCTAAAAATTATCAAGTTGGACCAAGCAACCCACTTCCTAACCTCTCTCTCATCACGCACAATCCACAAGAGGCACCAGTGGAAGACATCACTGAAATAGGAATGACCTAAGATGAAATCACTAACATGCTCCAAGATCCCAAGAATCAAAGACTTGTCAGAGCCATGATCAAATTGAATCCCTCCCAATATATGCTTGAATTAGCAAAAGAAGGGGGAAAACTACCTTTGGACTTCAACATAAACACTATGATGGATAGGCCTCTTGTATACTCTAATCCATTCACTCAAAGCATTACACAACCTATTTCACAATCCACAACATCCATCTCCACCGCAGAGTCCATTGTCAACAAGGGGAGTGCCTTATTTAATTCCCTTCAAAAACATCCCCTTGTTTATACCCAAAATTTGGAAGCTAACATCGTCATGGGAACATCGTACACCGTACCTCAAAATTGACTCCATCAATATGACCCATTAAGTTTCCATGACACCACTGTCACATCTTTCTATGCAACTCCATCATATGCTCTTGACATGCAAGTGTCCCGATCATTGGTACAAGCAAGCTTATTCGAACCAGGTGGGCTTTTTAGGGCTTCATTATCATTTGTTCTAGAGAATTTCACACCAATCTCATCAATACTACCACCAATTCCACCACCACTACCCATATCAACATCATTCCTTGGTTTAGGGCTTCCCCCTTTACCTAACACCAATCAATCCACCTCACACCAATCAAGCCATCACATCAAATCCATTGAGCAGGTTGAAGACCAAAAAGGAATTTTGTAGATGTTGGCAAATTCGGCCATTATTTTTGAGAAAAAATGGGTGGAGGTTGAAGTTGTTGAGGTGGAGGACTCTCCTACTAAGGAGGCTTTTGAGGGAAATGATGTGGATTGGAAGGGTCACCCTGTGAATTATGCTTTACCTATAGTCGTTCCTCTGAAGTGGGATGAGATTGATATGATTTTTTTTACAGAATGGTGAAGGATGGCACCAAAAATATCTGAGAGGTCTTGTTAAATGCCCCTTTTCAGAGGTCAAGGACCTTAATACTAAGTTGAATGATTGGTAGGATGTTTGTGTTGCACTAGTGAACTAAAAAAAAAGGGAATGGTCAGTGAAAGGCAAGTTTAAAAATATGAATGTGGTTCTCAATAAGGTGGTTGTGGATGCTGAAAATCTTGGCAGGGACCATGAGGAGAGGATAGCAACTTTGGAAGATGTTTTCCGCAGGGTTCATGAGGAGTGGTTTGTTTCCATGGAGGACAGAGTGAATAAGATTTGCAATGACCTACAATTTGTAGTGAGAATTAGTAACCAGTACCTAAATTCTAGTGTGTAAGGCTTGTCTTTGTTGAATGAGAAAGCCCTCAATTGGGCTGGTAAGAAACTAGACCTTGGTGACAATGAGGAGGCGATTGTTGAGATTAGTCATATGAACCATATGGAGAAGAGTGTGGATGAGGGCCTGTGTCTACGTACAAGGAGCAAGACCAAAAAGAGGGCATCCATTTCCATCCAGGAGCTCGAGGAAGTGGTGGAGATGCACAAAAATGTCATCTCTAGTAATATGGAGTCTACTAAGGTTTTAGACAATATGTTTTAGCTTGTGTTTGATCGGCTTTCTGTGCTAACGTTTGGTTGTTGGTTTTTCTATTGATTTGTTTAGGTGTATCTTTTGACAGTTTTTTTGGCTTTTTTGGGTTGTTGGTGCTTCTTGTTCTTTCTATTTAGCCACACTCTTTCGTTGTAAAGGGTTTTGGGGTCCCTTCAAAACCTGCTTTTCCATATCAAAAAAATATATATATATATATATATATTTTAAATAAGATAAATAAAATATTTGAAAAATAATCCATAATTTAATTGCTCGATTTACGTTAATCGCAAATTATTTAAAATAAACAGATTTTTACAAGCTAAGTGTATTACTTACATTGACTTATGTTACTCACAAAATTTGTGGCTACTATCATTCAAACTTGGGAGAAATGTCAATCATAACAACTATAATGTTCATTTGCAAAAAAATATTAATCTCAAATTATACTACCATACCTCTAAATCATTGTCATCACAAACTATTATCTATCCTTCATAAGCCATAAGCACTACCAACTAGCTAATAAATACTATTATAGGCAAGTACTCGCCACTATGTGACACTTGTATTATAAATCATATTGTTATATAATAAGACAATGATATATTTGTATACTATATTATAATATAATATATTTAAGTGCCATGTAGTAGTCGAGTGAATTCTAGAAACCATAATTCACTCCCATCTGGATATTGGTGGAGGTTGGGTGGGGGTAAGAGTGGTCAACCTTTAACTTGAATAATGCAATTGGATTTCATCCATTAATTTGTTATCCTCTAATTGATCCATCTTCTAAGGGTTAGAGTTAGGCCCTCGACCAATATTTATATTATGTTATATAAATTATAGATTATATAATAATACAATAAAATATTTATATAATATTATATAGATAATATATATTATTGTCTTTACGTATCAAATATATATATATATATATATATATATATATATATATATATATATATATATATATAGTTGGTATTAATATTTTGTAGTCCATGTTAAATAAGATTGCTTCTAGTTCACTGTGTATGTTTTTTGCATCAACATTTTAAATCACACTTAGTGATCCATCAATATAAAGAGGAAAGTGAAGGAATGGTATGTAGACTTGGACTTAAAACGAAGAAATATAGGGGGTAACAAGGACCAAAAAATAAGTCCAAGAAAGATAAAATATTGAAAAATATAAAATAAATTTAATTTTATGTTGAACATGGTAACCAAAATTAAATGAAATCAAGGAAATTTTGATGAGATTGACCAAACTACTCAAGTTAATTAATATTAATGGAATCGAGTTAGAATTATTGAAAATATAGTAAACCCAATTATGAAAAAAATGGAACAAGAAGGATAGAGAAATGACTATAAAAAAAGGGGTGAAAGAGATTAAAAATGAAAGAAAACATGAAGCATAGGAATGAATTAAAAAAGTTCCAAGAGGAGGAAAATTTGAAGTTGTGTTAATTAAATGGAAAAATGATAACCAAATAATTAAAATCGATTTAGATAAATTAATTGAGAAGCCCTAAAATACTTGGTTTAAAACATGATTTATCTTTGGCTGTTGATGAAGAATGAAATTAGAGATGTAAATGCTTCTCGTCATAGAAGGAGGGTTGAAGTGACTCAATAGGATGCCTAGGGGATGAGTTTATATATATATATATATATATATATATATATATATATATATATAGGGTGGGGACAAAGGGAAAGACAAAAGGGAAAGGAAGAAAGAGAGGAGGGGAAGGGAAGATTGAGATGGATTTGGGTGGTTAGAGATAAAGTTAACAAAAAATGCCAAGATGAACTAAATTTCAAACCTTCATCTCGATTGAGATTGTTGGGGTGACCTCTACAAAGAATGGCCTCATGCATCTTTCTTTTGAAAAAAGACAAGCGTTCTTAGGAAAATGTGATGGTTAGTGGCAAGGGAATGCTCAACTCGGATAAATTTAGCAATATGGTTATGCCTAATGTCAACATTATGTTCTTTAATCCTAAAGTTGATATATCTACCTATTTCCCCAATGTAAGGAGTAGCATAAGATCAAAAAACCTTATAAACATAAAAGTGGAGCTCAAACTATATAAAATCTTTGATGGATGGAATGTGTTTTCTAGTAGTAGAGATTAGTTTGAAGGAGCAAACAAAACCTTTTTGTGAAGGATTCTTGGTATCTTATTAGAAAGGCCTCCAACAAAGGGGAGGATGAAAAAGCTAAGAACATCAAGAACTATAGGTTTAGGCTTAGGATGAATAAGAGTATTGGCAAGGGAAAGAATTTTGTAAGTGCTCCTATTGTTGTAGTCATTCATCTTGAAGAATTGAAAAAGGTGGGAGAGCTCCGAGTTAATATGCTTGTTATCACAAATTTGATAAGCCCGAGTGGCTAATGTCTTAAGGGCACCAACTTGTTAGCTTGGATAGTGGTGAGGAGAGGCATAGAGGTACAACTCAATGTGTGTGGATTTCCTATAGACTAGATGACCGAGACAACAATCTTCTTTTCTAAGAATGAGGACATCAAGGAAGAGAAGTTGGTTGTTAGATTCAAATTCCTTAGTGAATTGAATGGAATCAACTAATCTATTTAGATGGGAGTGGAAGAGTTCTAGCGAATCAAGGCCATGAGGCCAACACACATTTGTCTTGCCAACATAGTGCTTCCACCATTTGGGCTTGAGGGGATGGGATTTTGGGCTAACTCCTTAAAGTGATCCACATAAAGGTTGACAATGACATGGGATAAGGGGGAATCTGATGCCCTTAGATTGGTCATAGAGCACATCTTGGAAGGTGGAGGTAGAAAAAAAACATAATTCAACAAGAAAAGTGATTTTGTCATCAGTTTTGTACCTAACAAACTCCATAGAATCACCAACTAAAACTTTGGTAAATAAGAACACCACATCAAAACTAACGAGGATATCATTACTTTCAATGGTTTTCCTTTATATAAAATTCACAAAACCAGTGGAGTCCTTAATGAAGGAATCGGTCTTACCAATCAAACGGGTGATCAAATAAGCAAGGAAGACAAAAGAAGTTTATGAATGAAGGAATTAGATGTGTCCACGATAGATATAAAAGAAATGCCCAACTTTTGAATTTTAATAACACCATAATAAATATGGGAAATGGTTATCCATCCCAAAAAATGCATCGGGGCATGGATGCTGCATGTCTCCATGTATCAACCATCTGTATTCAACCGTTAGTAACGTATTGTCCTGATTAAGGGAAAAACAGGTTTTGAATGGACCCAAAACCATCTACAACAGGTTTTGAATGGACATGAAACCATTAACAAGAAGGTTTTGATAGGGACCCGAAACCCACGCAAAGAAGATCAAGATGTACAATGAATCAATAGAGATAACTAGTAGGAAGCAAACAACAGATCTCAAAAGAGATACAACATGACTTCTCAGATCTACTCAAAACAAAAGGTTTTGGCAGGCGGGTATGTGCAGGATCATGGTATGCCAAAAAGTGGCAATATTTGTAGGTTATGTGGCTGACGACTTTTTTTTCACCCAAAATTAATGAAACGAAAAGGGTTTTTAGAGGAGATTCTCAGATTTCCAAAAATATAAATTATTATTTAATTTGAATTTAATAAATAATTATTATTCATTTTCTATTAGAATTACGACTAAAGTCCTGATCGATAGTTGATTGAAAAAACATCTATAACTTTCAACGGTATCATATTTTTTAATCAAACATGCTCCACATTCTATGCTTCTAATACAATTATAGGATTAAAAAAGAAAAAAAAATTCAAATTTCATGAATTTGACTGTATGGTGGTCGACACGAAGTTTTACATTTTCTAAAAAAGTTCAATAAAAAATTATGGTAAATTTACTTGGAAAAAATTACAAAAAAATATGCATCAAATTCGACATGAGTCCTCTACTTATATATATATAAAATCTTACAAAAATAATTATCATTTTATTATGGTTAGGGTGGTCGGGACAGCACTAATCTACTTATTTTTTCTTTGAAATTTAAGGTACCACTCCATTGAAATTTCAAATTTTCACCAAATAGATTTTATTTATTTTTAAATAAACCTAGTATTTTAGAAACTACATTCAATTTTATACAAATTCTATTTTTACATATTTTTGAAATAATATAGATAACTTATTCAAATATTTACGTCAAGTTGCCTAACACAGATTTTTTTGAATTTTTTACCACTTAAGGGCCTGTTTGGCATACCATGATCCTGCACATGTCCAGGCACCTTAAACCTAAAGTAACCAAGAACTACAAAGTAATTTGAAACCCAAAACCACCTGAGACGGTTAGGCAGCCCTCAGTTTGAAACATCCAAAATGCAACATACCTCTTGCTAGAAAAAACCAGCCACAAACAAATAGCTAGGTAACCATCAACAAGAACCATTCAGAAACCAAAGACATCCAAGAAACCTTCATCCAAAACCAACTAGACAACAAAAAAATAGTTATCAAAACCTTCCAACGAAACCAAACTTCCCACCTCAATAGGAGAGTTAGGAAACACAAAGGACCACAAGTGATGCACAACACAGTCCTTGAACCAGCTAACCAACAACACCAACCTGACCTCCACCTCAATAATAAGGGGCTACCCTCTATAGGAGAGGAAGAAGTGAAGCCCAAAACCACAAAAAATAGACCATCCCAACTGATCCACAACCCACCTCTTCACCTCAATAGAAAAGGGCTTCACCTCTAAAGAAGTACACTCCACCTCCAAAGAAGCCAATAGCTGAAGAGACCGATAGGAAGCAACCACCTCCATAGTAGAGAGCACCACAACCTCCTTTGGACAAGAGGAAGACTGGAACAAAGAGAACATAAAACACTCTTCCACACGAAGAACAATCCCAATTGGGATCACAAAAATAAGGACCAAAACAACCCAAGATAAAACAAGCTCACTAAATTGCAACCCGAACAACCACCCAAGAAATAGGAACAACAAAAATCCAAAGGAGCCCGAAACAAGAACCAACTCCAACAAACAAACCAAGGGTCCAAAAGGATGAAGGGAATGACAAGGAAAACCTCCAAACATCAAGAGAAAAAAGCTGGCAAGACAATGAAAAATAACCTCCAACCCTACACATTAGTAAGGGTCTGAAACATGCCAAGAACTTCCCCTCAATAGATATTTTAGAGGCAGACCAACAACCACAACCCAAAACCATGAACGCACCCTCATAGAGGAAGAAGAGCCTAGAAAGCTAGCTGATAAAGAAAGAGAAGCAGAGACACAACAATGAAAAACCACTTCCAACCCAACATACTAGCCAAGGTATGAGATAAAGCCATCCAACTCCTCAAAAAACCCATCGGCAAGACCCTCTAGCCCTACAACCAACACATCAAAGGGACCAAAAAAAATAAGGATAAGGCAAGGAAAAAAATCAGGTAGAGAGAGCAGAGAGTCAGCTAGACAACAAAGAACAACCTGCAACTCTATTAGCCAAACAGGGTCTAAAACAAGCCATAAACTATCCACAGACAGAAAGAGAGAAGATAGGGCACAACAACAAAAAACCACATCCAACCCTGCACACCCAACGAAGTCTAAAGATAGGCCATTGAACTCCTTAGAAAAATTGTCAGCAAAATCACCTGATAGAACCTCCAGTATCACACTCGAAGGCTCAAAGAGCCACACCTCAAAGATGAACCCCCATCCAACAAAGAGCCACAAGGGAAAACGCTACCAAAAGCAACAACAGTCGTACAAGAACAAGGGACTGCATAGAAAGCAACACCCACAATAGCTACAAAAGAAGTAGATGTCACCCTGGGAGAAAGCCTAGTAGAAAACAAGCCACTCCACGCCATCCCCATTCCCATCAGGGATGTCACCACCCGCACTAGAGAACCAACCACACCAATAGAGCTGCACGAGGCCAACATCAATAGCAACCTAGACACAACCGCCTCTAAAGACACCTTCAACAATCCAAACCTGACCAACAGGAATGCAAGCCGAAGAAGAAAATAATACAAAGCTCCCCCAACAACCACACAAGCTAACACGGCGGCAACCACCAAAGAGAACACAAAAAACATTCACAGCACAACAAACCTCTGACGAGCTTAGGAAACAAAGCCATAGGTCCGAAAAGGATAGAGGGAGCCTCAACGGACCAACAGATTCATTCGCTTCTCCATCATCATCTGGATCAACTTCATCATCAATGCCATCGCCAGATTTGAATTTGGCTTTCCCGTCCGCTCCTCTCCGCTACTCCATTTCAGATCCGCACTGAAAACAATTTAAATTTATTTATTTTATCTACATCCCCTACTTTAATTTAAATTTTTCATTATATATGTTAGTCAGTAATATTTAGTTTTAATTTAATTTATACGTTAAAAATAAATTCTTTAACATATATATTTTTTTTACTTGCATCTAGTAAATATATTTTTTAAAACATTATATATGTTAATTTTTAATTTTTAATTTAATAATATTTAATTTATTAAATTTATTTAAAAGAACTTAATATTACATTTAATTTAATTTCTCTTTATATATGTTATATTTTTTTTATATTATATTGTTTTATATTATTTATTATTAATGTTATATAGATATTAATATATTGTATGATTATAAATAATATATATTGATCTATTATAATTTATAACAATAATTTAATATAATACAATATATATTTCCTATTTTCTTAGTTGTAGATTAAAACATATTTTAATTGGGTTTTTAGTATATCAATGCATGCCAAAAATATGTTATATGCAAGGAGTGCACCAGAAGTATAGATTTAACATTAATTTAAAAAGATAAGATAATATTTTAATTTATTTTTTATTAAATATATCTTATTTTTATTTTCTTTTTTTTATGTAGAATTTTAATATTTAATTATAATTTTAAAATTATAAAAATATATAAAATATTCATGAAATTTAATAAAAATTTAAAATTTTATTTTAATGTAAAATACATATAAATATTTAGTATAAAAAATATTTCTATTAAATTTTTTGATATCTTTAATGTAAATTAATACTATAAATTTTATATCAAAAAAAATGTTTCTATTAAATTTAATTTAAATATTAAAATTTTGATATCTTTAATATAAATTAATACTATAAATTTTTTTGTATTAAATATAAAGATGTCACAGTAGATACAGCAAACTCCAGAGAGTGACCAGTTCAGCCACCAAGAGGACACGCCTCAAGGCAGAGCCAAAAAAGGGCAAAAATAGCCGCTACAGATTTACATTTTCGTTACAAAAGGCAAAAAAGTGCATAGCAGACCACCAACGATCAACAGGCTTAGTACAGGATGCCATCCACTTTATCCACCCAGGCAGTCCAACCTTTATCTCCTTCCATCCAGACTATACATTTCATCTCCTGAATCTGCGCAAGCATGAGCGTCGTATCCTTGCCGAAGCTTTTGTTGTTCTTCACTTCTTGGGATAGGATTTTGCAGGTATTATCAAAGAGCTGCCGGTTGTTGAGGGTGTCCCTCCAAGCATGCCCACCCTTCATCTCGTAGATGAAAAAGGTGGCATACCCATCCTTAAGGAAGCGTTTGAGTTTCTTTCTTTCGATGAACATGGTGGTTCGCACCTGCAAAAAAAAATTAAAGTAGATGAGTTTTCTAAAAGACTCGGTAAGATCACGGGGGTTATTTTGATATCTTTCTTCATTTCTGCATTTCCATATTTGCCAAAGAATATTAGAGGAGAGGATCTTCCATAAAAGATTAGAGTCATTTTTTAAACCATCAATGTGTCCAGTAACAATGTCTAGAACAGTAAAAAGCATAGGATAAGTAATGCCAAACATGAGCCATATTTCTTTCGCAAATATGCAGTCAAGGAGGATGTGTCTAGCCATTTCAGGAAGTCTGCAGAAGTTACAGTAATCGTACTCGGCATTCCCTTTCTTGACAGGGAGTCTGTCAAGGAGAAGGAGCCAGTTGAAACATTTGATCTTAGGCTCGGTGGGACCTTTCCACAGGCGGTCAAAGTGGTTCTTCCAAGCACGGGTGTCCAGCCTGGAATACCAAACAGTATTAACGTGATCAATGATAGCTTCCGAATGCCCAATAACATTGTAAATGTGCTTGGCTTTGATCTTGGAGAACATATTACCATCGGGCCATTTACACCCAAGGAATCTATGAGAGTCCACATGACAGGAGGAAGGGAGGTCTTTAGTCGCCTTGACAATCATATTATAAGTTTTTTTTTTGGAAATGGGGAGGTCAAAATTGTTACTGAGAACCTCCCAGCTGATTAATTCATCATTCTCAAAGAGGTCAGCTATCTGGGAAATGCCTTTGCTCAACCAGTGTCTAGCAGAGCAGCCTTGGGAGAGAGCTAGGGGCTTGCCAGAGGAGGATAAATTCCACCAAATGGACCTTTCACCATAAAGATGGCAGTCATCATGGAAGGCCCTGTTAGAGACATGCAATTTAACCTGGTCCCAAGCCTTCCAGATGGACCTAAAGACCGTAGAACCTTGAACAAGAACAGGAAAATTACCAATAACAAGGTCAATAATCGGCAGATTCTTCCAAGACTTTGCAGACTTAGGGAAGCCTCTTTCGATGTTGCTCCTAATCAGAACCTTCCAAGGATCATTGCCATCAAGGGAGTGAAAGATCCACTTGGCGGCAAGGGCAACCCCTTGGAGCTTGAGATCCTTCAAACCAAGCCCCCCGAGCAGCTTATTGACATGGCACTAGTCCCACTTGACAGCATGCATCTTCTTTTTACCTTTGCCATCCGACCAGAGAAAGCTTCTAACCGCCTTTTGAATCTCAAGGATTTGGTAGTTACTGAACATCCAAGCAGAGGAATAGTAAATGTTATAGGATGAAAGGATTTTCTGACAGACCTGGATTCTACCGGCCAAAGAAAGGGTTCTATTATGCCATTTATTCAACTTTTGGAAGATCTTATCTTTAATCCACACCCGCATGTCATTAAGGGAGGGGTCAATGGAGAAGGGGATGCCAAGGTAGCGCACAATCTTGTGTAGGCCACCCCAAAAAAAGTCATAGATTTTAAACCAGTCAGGGGGGAGCACATCCCAACCAAGATAGATAGATTTGGAATGTGAGAGCCTCGCCCCAGAGATCTTACAAAACAAGTTGAGTTTGGAGGTCAGAACCTCAAAATTATAAGGTCTAGCATCAAAGAAGATAGTAGTATCATCAGCAAACTGGCAATTTAAGAGCTCCTCGTTATTGGGAAGAGTTATACCTTTGACAGCAGGGGAGAGAGAGTTATCTCTCAGGATGTAAAAAAGGGCTTCAGAAGCAATAACGAAAAGGGCAGGGGCCAAGGGGCAGCCTTTCCTGATAGATCTACCAAGGGGGAAGGAGGCAGAAAGCAAGCCATTAACATCAATCTGGGCGGAAGCATCTTTGAGAAAAGTATTAACAGAGTTACAAAACTTCCTAGGAAAGCCGAAGGCCTCTAGCATCATGGTGATGAATTTCCATTCCACCCTGTCATAGGCTTTTTAAAAGTCAAGAAGGAACATGGCAGAGTTTTGTTGGGAGTGCTTGGACCAGTTCATGGCTTCCCAACTAATGATCAGGTTTTTGAGGATATACCTGCCTTTGATAAAACCAGTCTAGGTAGAGCAAACAAACTTGGGGAGGATGTTCTTAATTCTGAGCGCCAGGAGCTTGGCAAAAATTTTATAGGAAACATTGAGGAGGGTAATAGGTCTCCAGTTTTTGATGAGGGCCTTATCCCCATCTTTGGGTATCATCTTAATTATACCTTTATTAATGGAGCATCCCAAGGAACCCCTCTCAAGGGCCTCCGAATACAGATCAAGAAGATCATGGCAGATCCAACCAATGTTAGCCTTGTAGAACTCCGCCGGGAGACCATCCGGCCCGGGGGCCTTATCATTGCAGAGAGAGTTAATAGCTTTTTCAATTTCCTCTATAGAGAGGTCTTTGGACAACTGATTGGCTTCATCAGTGGAGATCTTGCTAGGGATAAGGGAGCACACATGTTGTCTGAGAGAAGAGGCCTCTTCTGAATCTTCAGAAGCAAAGAGATTCTGATAAAAATTAACAAAGGTCTCCTTAATGCTATCAATGTCAGTTATCTTCTGGTTATCAACCACAATTCTCTCAATATTCTCATTAGTATGCTTACGCTTAAGGAGGTTGAAGAAGAATTTAGAACCCCTGTCACCAAATTGCAACCAGTGCGCACAGGATCTAATCCTGGCTCCATTAATTTTAAGCTGTTGGTGTTGTCTAAGGGCATCCTTAGCTTTGATAAGATGAGAGGCGAGAACACAGTCAGAGGGGTTGGCTTGAATGTTGGACTCGGCTATCCGCAGATAAGAGGAAAGGCATTTTTTGGCATATCTATAGTCTTTTGCTCTTTTTTGCCCGATGGTCTTAAGCAGCTTTTGCCAAGCAAGGATGTTCTTATTCCATCTATCAAGATGAGAGCAGGAGGGAAGAGTGTTTCTGTTAATAACTTTAATGATGTGAATGGCAGCAAGAGTGTCTTCATCTTTCAGGAGGCTAGTGTTAAGAGTGAACTTCGAGTCAGAAATTTTGCACCGGAGAGGAGAGCTGTTAAAAGTAATGTGGGAGGAAATGGGATGGTGGTCGGAGAGGGAGGTGGGGGAGACGAGAACAAGGTGCCCATGATTATCAGGTAAAAAGGAGAAGAAGTTTTTATTGGCATAAAATCTGTCGAGTCTGGAATAAATTTTGGAGTGACCCTGTTGGAGGTTGCACCAGGTATGCCAAATTCCAGGATTAGTATCCTTAGATCCAGCCAAGGGGTCAAAAAGGAGTTTGGTATTTATCATTCTGTTCCAGTGAGTTTTCTCCGGATCTTTCCATGCAAAAGGAAGACCACCAAGTTTGTCCTCTTGGGCCTCTATCATGTTGAAATCTCCCCTGATAAACCAGGGTATATTAGGAAGGGCAGCAATCCAGTCCCAGAGACTCGCACGCTCCCTGAAGTCATTCGAGGCATAGATAGAGCATATGCCAAAGACATTATTCTTATGATTAAGAGTGATCCACACTGCTCTGTTACAGGGGGAAATCCCATGATCAGTGATATAATTCTCCCATCTGGGGCTGATCAGGAGAGCAACCCCACCCCTACCCCTATCATGGTTAGTATAGAACTTGATGGCATCCTTCCAAAGGAAATTGAGGTTGGAATCCAGAGAGTATCCAATAGCCTTAATTTCTTGAAGCATAAGGACATCCATAGACTTGCAGGTATCAAGAAACCTTTTAATGGTCCACCGTCTGTCAGGAGACTCCAAGCCCCTAATATTCCAAGAGACACAATTCATGAGGAAACATTTGGTTGGGGGGCACAATTTTCGGTAGGACTTTGGTGTTGTGCCGAGGCACTGTTATGAATGTCTCTAAGCACTTTCTTGGAGGGGTTTTTATTCTTGGAGCCTAGTTTCCTTCCCCTACGTTTATACAGAGTGCAGGCATCTTTAAACTCTCCTTCATTATCAGACTCATCAGGAGATAAAAAGTTCATGTCCATGATATTTTTGCCAGTGTGCCCACCAGTATCAGAGGGGTATATACTAGCGGGGATGATCTCAAGCAGGGAGTCATCCCCAAGTTCGCAAAAGATTTTGGGGGGGATGCTCGGATGAGGAGGAAGGTCAGGGCAACTAGCTGCTTTTTCCATTATGGTTAAGCACGAGATGTGGGAAACATTCAAGGTTTCACTTCCAGAGGGTTCGCCGGGAAAGATTGAGACAGGGGAGGGCTGAGAGTTGAGGGGAGAGGGGTTCTCTGAGGACGCCACAGATTGCTTCGAAGATTTTCGTCTTCTTTTATTGGAAACCTTGGCCACAGTAAGGGGCCCTAAATTAAGACCACAGTTCGCCAGGGGTAAAGGGTCAGCCTAGAGAGACGTGGGGGAGGGGACAGGAGGAGGGGGTGGGGAGAAGGTGGTCATCAGGGGGGAGGGTTGAGAGGGAGCGACAACATCAGAGGATTTATTGCAGGAGGGGTTCGTGCTACAAATGTCAAAATTAGGAGGGTCGCGGATATCCGCGGGCTTGGGTTGCAAGGATTTCTTTTTGATGATGGGGAAATCTTTCCTCAAATGACCCTCATGGTGACACAGGAAGCACAAATTTAACCCTCTGAGCATTTCAATAGGGCAGGAGAATTTATCTTGCGAAATGCAAATGTTAAGCTCAGACGTAATGTCTAGCCCCGGGTTCAGTGAAATGAGGATTCTTGCATCCATATGAGGGACCAAACGGACAGTATCGTCCATTCGAATGATCTTGCCGAGTAGTTCAAGCACTTGTGGGAGAAAACGCCATAAGAAGGGTGGAAAATGTTTAACCAGGATTCAGCGAGGAGCGGAAAGGGCAAGAACTTCCTCGTGGATGGCCTCGGGCGACCAAGCCAAGGCCCGAAAGGAGGTAGATCCAACCGACCAGTATTGTTTTTTAAGCACTTCGGTCTGAGCTTCATGTTTACAAAAGAATATAATAAATAATCCTTTCTAAATCTAACGACAAAAAGAAATATGAAATCCAAGTTTCAAGTTCCAATAATTATGAAACCAATCATCCAGAAACTTCCTAGGCGGACATTTATCAACTTCCACAGCAGAAAAGAAAAAGGCAAAGTTCCTTAACCTATTCTTCTCCTTACCAATTTCTTCTAGTATTTCAGGATTGGGGGAAATGGAGAAAGAAAGGGGAGCAACATCCGTAATCTTACCGGGGTTGGCGACTTCATTTGAATTTGTGAGAGAAAACCTTGCGCTCTTGTTGACAGGGTTCCCAGCGTTCGTCACCGTCTTGGAGAAGGATTTAGGTTTTGAACGCAGCTGGTTACGGATGAGGTTATCAAAACACGGAGTTTCCGGATTCATCGAAACCCTCGGTATCGACGAGGAGGAATTAGGGGGTACGGCCTCTGCCGAACGGCAAAGGGGAGGAGAGGCTGATTCATTTGACATTAATGCATATTAAAGAGGGCGAGAAACAAACAAAAAAAGAACGAGCACACCTATGCAGCCCCGTCACCGGGGGTAGGCAGTAGCCAGCCGCCTAGGAAACTGAAGACCGAAAAACGTCAGAGCGCACCAGAGCACTGAAAAAAATTTCACCTTCTCTAAAAACCTCTATCTGATTATGAAACTATGATATTCAAATTTTAAACTTTTTAATATAAATTGAATATAAATTTTTTGGATAATTTTTTATTTTTTTTAATAAAATTATAAATCTTTAATATAAACGACTTTAGGTAAATCTTCAAAAATAAGCATTAAAAGTTTAAAATTTTATTCTAAATAAATTAAACAAACATTTTATTGATTATATTTAAAAAATAGAAATTGTATATATATATAGATATATTGGGATATTTATATATATTATATATAATAATACAATATATTAATATCTATATAACGTTAATAATTATAAATAATATAAAACAATATAATATATAAATAAAAATATAACATTTATAAAGAAAATTTTGAATTAAATGAAATATTAAGTTCTTTTAGATAAATTTAATAAATTAAATTAAAATTAAATATTACTAAAATAAAAATTAACATATATATATATTTTTTAAATATATTACTAGATGCAAGGAAAAAAATTATATATGTTAAAGAATTTATTTTTAAAATATAAATTAAATTAAAACTAAATATTACTGAATAACATATATAAGACAAATTTAAATGAAAACATGGGATGCAGATAAAATAAATAAATTTAAATTGTTTTAAGTGCCAAACACTGACAATACGAAACTAACAGTTGAATACAGATGATTGATGCATGGAGGCATGCGGCATCCATGTCCCAGTGCATTTCTGGGGCTGGATAGCTACTGCCAATAATACCCAAAATAGAGGTGAATGGATTAGGGAATCTGAGAGAGATATTGGAGTGGATCGTTGTGCAGGATTTGACACAGTCAAATCCTACACAAAAATCCACTCCAACATCTCTCTCAGATTATTCACTATTATTTTGGGTATTATTTTGGCATCAATTTTGATTCTATCCCTCGTATTTATTATGGTGTTATTAAAATTCACAAGTTGGGTTGCATGTATGACGAAGAGAAGAAAAACATGTAGATATAATACGTCATCTTAATAATTATCAAATAAATGTATTTTTTGAATATACATCAGCCATAGCACGAAGGAAAATCAAATTAATATCAAATATGGGATATTTTTTCTATATAGTCAAAACAGTCATAGGATTCTAACAAAAACACGTCTTCCCTTTTCCCTAGAAGTTAGAAGTTCACATCCAGTTTTCCAATGTTTCCTATGGTTACCAATAATAATTTTTTGTTGTCGGTGCAACAGTCGACTATGTCATGTTTGTGGGTGATGCAGAAATAAACCTAAATGCCTAATTGACTATCCAAAGTACTTGAATTTAAAAAGAAATTGTAATAATTTTTGTTTTAACTGATCAATTTCCACAAAACTATGGTATCTTAACATATGTTTGAATTCAACTCGCCATTTGTGTTAAAAACTATACCTAGAATCAAACCTAGGGTTCTCAAATTAGGAAAAGGAAAATACATTGTACCTCTGTGATTTAAGAGATGAAATGTGAGACATGAAGTCTTTTGTAAATTCATAAGCATATATACTAGGAAGGTAACATCCAGGAAAAAGAATCGGCTTTGATGTATCAGACAACCGAAAATGGCATGCTCCATCTTAGCTCCGCTAAGGCAATCGAACCCGTTTTGGGCCCACTAATGGGCATAGTGAATGATTTCCAACATACTGCATTCTTCTTCGACAGGCCTGTGTTTAGAAACAAAAGGGCTTATTTTGGTGTGCAGTGTATGCTACATGTCTAAAAACTAGCTAGACAATTCATGAAAAATTAAATGCAAAAAATGAACGGTAAACCACAACGGAAAATTGTTTAACGGTTGGCTATTTCATGGCATGAGATAGGTTTTGGCTCAAAGTTTCTACAATATATAGCCTATCGGCTAAAAATAAATTTAAATTGTTTTCAGTGCCAAACACTGACAATATGAAACTAACGGTTGAATACAGATGATTGATGCATGGAGGCATGTGACATCCATGTCCCAATGCATTTTTGGGGCTGGATAGCCACTGCCAATAATACCCACTAGCACTTGCACCTATAGGGGGTTCAAGGGAGACGCTGATAGACTAGCTAAAACAAAAAAATAGAAAAGAAATCCAAAGCTATAATAAGAATTATATAGTACTTAGATTGTTCTCATATTTGAAACTGAAAGAGTGCTTGATACTTGATCAACACAAATGGCTTTGTTTCAATGAGGTATAAAACCTTGCAGAGTAGAGAAAGCCTATGAGATGGTTTGGGACACTAGAGGGGCTTCTATTTATCAATGGATTTTGAAGGGAAGATTCATTGATTTGAAATTTTGGTTAAAAAAGGCTTCATGACATACTAAAATTATGAAATCACTAAAATTTTAATACTGTGCTACTTGATTAATCAATTGACTATCTAGAGTAAGGAAATATTGTTTAATACAAAACTAAATGTAGAATAAAATATCACAAGTTTAAACTCAAATACTGGATTCATCTCGGAAAAGTCCATGGTGGGGAAAAATCAGTTGGTAATGACAATTTCTCATCTACTAAATCAATAAGATTCAAAACAACAAGTACAGTGAGTGGATACAACAATTTGTTGTTTCAATTTATCTTGCCAAGATGCAAATTCTTTGTACAAGTGAATTATCTTTTTTTCTGGTTTTGTTTGCTATTTTTGATGATGTGTGTGTGGAGATTCATTGCCATGGAATACTTAAAAGGGTGGTCGAAGATGGTGAAGAAAATAATCCTCATAATAGCATTGGCTTTAGCTGCAAGCACAATTCATCAGACATGGATAAATTTACTAGAAACTCCGCTGTGGTTTTCGAATCTCGTGATCACACATGTCCAAAATTTGAGTTCTGCTCTATCCCCATTTGGCCAAAATTCGAACAACAATTTGTCCCAGAAATTGGGCTTAGATTTTTAGTTGCACCCATCTGTGAATTCCCAAAGGGATTTGGATTTTCAATTGCACCCACCTGTGAATTCGCAAATGGGTATGGATCTTTAGTCATGCCCACCTGTGAATTCCCAAAGGGATTTGGATTTTCAGTTGCACCCACTTGTGAAGTCCCAAATGGGTATGGATCTTCAGTCACGCCCACCTGTGAATTCCCAAAGGGCTTTGGATTTTTAGTGGCACCCACCTATGAAGTACCAAATGGGTATGGATCTTCAGTCATGCCCACCTGTGAATTCACTTGATAAATCTGAAATAGATAAAAATTTGTCAGTTTCAGATTTGGGCAAGAGCGGCACTAACAAGATGGTTGAAGAGGCTTCTCAAGAATCCACAGATATGGGATCTAGTGATAAGTGTGAGATACCGAGCATAGTAAAATCTCCAGTGGATTCTAGCAAAGGAAAGGTATGAATGGTTTTAAACAAAAATCAAGAGAAAATGAATATATTGATTGCAAGTTAAAATTTGTTTTCAGGTGTCATGTGAGTGAACACTCCCATGAAAGCTATCATTTTAGAATTGAAATATTAATGAAATATGTACACAGCCTAGAAGAAGAGCTAGAGTTACCATGAATACTAATATTGATACATTTGTCAATTCCATGAAAATTAAATATTTGGTTGCTCAAGCTCCTGCAAGAAAAAAATAGTGTGTATAAGGAAACAGTTTAACATTAAAAATCAAGACAATTAATTAAAAAAAATTTTGATTCTATTGATTTCCAATCAGATTCATGGATTCATCATAAAGAAAATCCAAATATTTAATTATATAAAAAGTGTTTGTAGACTTCATAATAGAAAATTATATAAGATCACAATGGAGTAAATAGATTTGCACCTTACTCAGATAATTTTCCACTAGGCCTGGAAAATTTGACTTGGGCTTATAGTTCCCAAAGAATGTTCCTTTTAATGTTTTATCATTGAGGAAGTTGATAGGACTAGTTGTGAATGTTGCTTTGAGGAACTCCTACTAAAACTACCACACCCCACCCCTTAAATAAAAAAAAAAGGATTAATTCAAGTCAGCCAGTGCAGCATTTAAGCATATGCAAACACAAGAGTTTAAACAGTCAAATTACTACTATGTTTTAATAGAACAAGAGTATTTTCATTATACATGGGAGGAGTACATGCATCGTGAGCACATTGAAATGCTTGGATCATTGCATTAATATTCCCCGTGCATTCCACACTGTAGTATGCTCCTCCATCAATTCTTTCTGCAATTACCTGAATTAAATAGAAGAAATTGAAATTACAAGCATTTCAAAGATGATAGAATAGAAAACATGGTTCAATTTCAAAGATTTTGTAAGAAATTTTAAAAGCACTTAAAAGAAGATGAATAGAAAGTTTAGTTTAATTTAAAAGCTTCTTTGAGCAACAAGCCCCATGAAGTGTGGAATAGAAAGATGGCAAAGATTATTGTGTATGGAACTGGAAAATGATAGGATGATAGGTATCAATTTTAGAAATTAATGGAAGGCTGCAAAATAATCTCCCTATTAAAAATTCAGACAAACTAAGTGTGCTGGAAATAGAATAGAACTAGCAGGGGAAGCAAGAGATCCCAATGTTTCACCTGTGTGAATATGGGAAGTTCAGAAGTTTGTCATATTTAGTTTGAAATACTGATGCTTCACTTATATGAATAAAACAAGAAATGAATTGTTCTAAATTGCCTACTCATAAAAGTAGTAGTATGAAAATGGAAACCATTCATGCTCATTCCTAAAATTGATATTACATAATGGTACACCAAATTCATCAAGATTCAACCATGTTGGCAGTTTTATTAAGACCTTAAACCCCTCAAACTTTAGTACAAAAATGACCTTCAGACCCTCAACCTTCTCTCTGCTATCCAAGTGGTTGGTAAAATGGCTATAGGCACCCCTTATTCAATTAGTAAGAGGCGTTTCAAACATCCTAAAGGGAACCATTAGCTAGTAATACTGAATTATGAAGACACAACAAACAGACAAATTACCACGAACATGAATTATTGTTCACTTTGAAGGAACTTGAAAATGAGTATCTGGTAAACAAAATCTTACAATGGAAACTTACACTACTTTGGCTAAAGTATCCATCACCTAGAATTTAGAGCAGACATCACATGCTCACCCACCTTCCTAGCTCAATTTGTATTGACCATTCAAATCCTATGCATAGGCTCTCCCTTTTAGCCATGGAGTATCCTTAACCCCAGGAATAACCTATTAATAGCTCATGTTAAGAAGTAAGTGATGTCATAACATCTTGACTAACTAGGCTATACCTTTTCCCATGGATTAACTATACGGTATTCATAATGTATAAAAAAATTAAGGCTGAGTGACCAAACAAAGCAGTACACTTATATCTATAAAAAAATATATATGAGTGCAATGATATTTAAATCAGCGCCCTTAAAATTTCAATAAATGTTATTATTATTTCTAGGGAGACTTAATGATTAAATGAATGAAAAAAAATGCAAGGTGTACCTCTCCAAGCCTTATTGGTTGAATGTTATATATAATTTAGTTTCCATTGGTCAATGTATTTAATAGTACATTTTATATTATAATGTCGCGTGCTTTACTAAAATTTAAATTATATGACTCCTATTATTGTGGGCACAGATTCAACTCAAAACTTATGATGATGTGTGTTATGGAAAAAAATAAATAAAACAACAAGAAGATTTTATGCTGTGCTGATATTTGTAGTTTTTGAATCATGCTAGTTTCTAGTTTTGGTTGGTTTCTTGATATTGTTGTAGTTGTTGCAGCTGTTTGTATGTATTATGTATCTCTGAAAAAAACTTTTTGCTTCTTTCAATATATAAAAAAAAGGACCAAAATGTTATGGAATAAGGAAATGATAAATTCTAAGTGATTGTTAGAAGCACCATTATTATCACGCTCAACTTCCAATGAAATCCCCAAGATATAAATCTTAGAAATAATGCACTTCCCTAAACAATAATAATGGAAATAGAAAGGATGTGACACCCTTCATAATGCAGCAAAGAAGGGATGTGCTGCTCTATGAGGATAGAGTAAGCACAACTAGGAGTTATGGCTGAGTAGACGTGGGATGTGTGCCAAGGGATTTGGAGGTAACACTAAATAATAATAATAATGATAATAATGATTTCTATTAGAGTGGTATAAATATAAACAATGTTTAGTTTTACTTCTTTTCCTTACCAACTACAAATAAATGTTCCACAGATAATTTAAGTTTGTCATTAATAAAAAAATAAATAGTAGATGGCCATGTCAGGTGTATGGCATCTAGTTGAGTAGTTGCATAGAAAATACTTGTAAAATATTTTATATACCCATTTAGGGCTGGTTCTTGCCTTTATGATACCAATTAAATGTGGTCTTGCCAAGATTTTTCCCTAATCTCAGGTAAAAAGGAGATTGGGTTAATTTAGGGAGATGTTAAAACTCACCAATTTAATTTTCTAAACGTTTGGCATAATAAATTATTATTTCCTTCGTGGTTCCAAGGATGCTATGCATGCTAGAAATTAATGCAAAATAAAGTGAATGAAAAAGGTATTAAGTTTTCCTTCCAACAGTAAAAGTCTGGCACTCCAACAAGAAATTTAAAATGCGAAAATCAGACATAATTTAAATTATAGAGTGATGTATAATAAATTAGTAATATCAACATTAGTTTCAATTATTTAGTCTTCCTCGTGTGAGTATGAATGTAAATAAATAGTGGCGAGAAGTTGTGCTCAATGTGGGGCAAGCAAAAAATAATTAATTCTACCTAATTTTATGTGTTTTTCTATAGAGTAAATAACATATTTTTCTATCATTTATTTCTACCAAACTCCAAGGGAACTTATAGGTTAATCATAATATATTATTTTAAATGTTAAATTATGAGTAGGAAGATTACATTCTATTAAAATGGCAATAATAATATTGTAGATATGAGAAAATTATTAGTATTAATGTTAGTTGGTTATACAATATAATTACTTAAGGGTAATATCAATAGAGATAAAAATAATAATTATGCCAGTATCAAAGTAAAATAAATAATAAGAATGTAAAAATGCCTTTATATATATTCTTATAAAATTTAAATATACGATAGTTGCTTTTTTTTTTATAGTATCACAAATATTTTCAAATATTTACATTTATATTATTAATTGTGATAGCTATATTCCTATAAGTGGTGTTATTGCTGCATTTAATAATCCAGATAAATTCATTATCCTGAATAATAACAGATTTTAATAATAAGACATTACTCAAAATCATGTATATATATATGGTTTAGTTTATAGATAATTCTTGCATGTAAAGTAATTTAAATCTATTAGCCACTATTACACTTAACTCTGTAAAATTTTATATTTTGACACCTTACTATATTCTCATCCATGATCTATAAAATCATGATTAACACCAATGTTAATGAGTATTGTAACCATTTAAGGGCTTCTCATAAATATGTACTACTGAAAGCTTTTGTTTCCATTTATGATTTGGTGCCTCCAATTCACTTCTATCATATATTTGATGGTGGAATTTGATCTATTTGATTGCCATAGAAATTCATTGGTAGAAGTGGTGAAATTTGATAGCAATTTGTCTTTTCTGAGAGGGGTAAATGGTTTTGATCTGGAATAATGAATGTGTTAGGTTGGGGGATCTCATCATGAACATAAATGGTTATCCAGAACATAAATGCAAATAGTGATCCTGAGCTACGCAGGGAGGCGCTCGATGGATCGCAGGACCTTCCATATCACAAAAGATGATGAATTGGGCATGCCCCGCTAAAACAAGTCCTCTAAATATTAGTTTTAGAGCTTCATGCCTTTGTCTAGTGTTCACGGTGTATAATAATTGATTATATTTTTATCTGTTTGGTTTATGAATGATTAACATTTCTAATATGACAGATCAAAAGTTTGAAAGATTGCCTTTGTTTAGTGTTCATGATGCATATTTGTTTGGTTTGGTATATAAATTAATTTAATCTATACAAATTGTTTGATATTCCATCTATTAGTCAAATGTCATTTCAAACAAATTCATCACTTAAAATTGAAACTTTTATTATTACTTATTATATTTTATTAACACAATATTGTTACTTAAATTAAATATGTTGTATTTATTTGTTGTTTCTATGTGTTATTTTATTGTATTCACTTATTACAATATTGAAGTTAAGCTTTATTTTATTTTACTTGTAATAAAATCTCTAAAAAATAGCTTCTTCATCCATTATTTTTATAGCTCTTTTTTTATCAATGTAAAAATTTAAAATTAGCAAAGAAATTAAGTGGGCATAAACCAGTTTTGAAATCAATGTCAGCGTTGTAATTTTGATGATTTTGTTTCGACACTTCCGAAAATGACCTTCCATTTTGCAATTACTTGCTCTGTTGTTGTAGTGGAAATCCTTTTTCCCCAAAGTTATCACAGGCAACAAGTTTGAGCAGCTAGATCTTTCTTCTCTTTTCTTGATACCAAAATTAGGGTTCAAAAGCACGTGTTCAGGAGATATTGTAATGCCCATAATTTACACTAGAGAAAAAACACAACCAACAATTTTTTTTTGTTTAATGCCATGAATATTCATAAGAAAACTTTACCATGTTCCACATGGTGATTAAACTATATTCATTGGATGTCAATACTCTTGCAACGTCATCAACGACTCGTCACTTGAGAGCAGGGAGTGGGGTTAAAGGACAAGGGGATTATGTAGAGTTCATTGTGTACACCCTCAAGCTATGATGAGAAGGAGCCTAATTTTTAATATTAACATTCATACATCTAAAATTATCTTACTAGGGATTATTAATGATGATGGTATCACTAATCACACTCGATTACCCCAAACTATAGTTTTCTAGTGCATTTCCAAAACTAAAGTAATATTACTACATATTACTAATGTGTATATTATTCTTCCATGTAAGTTTAAGATCAATAAATGATACCAATGTTACTCCTATTACCAACATCAATATTATTTTTTAAGATTAAGATAATGTTAACACTAATATTGTCCTAGATATCAATACTATATATATATATATACTAAACTACCTAAAACTCCAATTACCAAAACAAGTCTCGTAATTATTAGCTCATTAGTCCTATTACGACTTTGACATTTGTATTAATACTACCTTTTATACTATCATCATACTAAGTTCTTTATCTATACCCTTAATGTGATGATTAGTTATTGATACTAAAGTCCCCTTAACCTTAAGATTATTGCAATTACTATAATAAAATTAAATTTTCGTAAAATATTCTTTCTAAAAAAAATTTGACACTTAAAAATAAAATATTTTAAACTAATATTTAATATATTTATATGTATGAAAGGTATCTTTTAAAAAAAAAAAATTATCTTACTTTGCAAATATCATGCTAATACTAAAGTAAATAAATTAAAACCTTAAGTTTTTAAGAGAATCTCACGATTCCTTTTTCTTTCTTAAACTTTAACTTAAGAACTTTTAAAAGGAATATTTTAATGTGAATGGAACTATTTAAAAATGTGTCTTATTAAGGATCTCCTTTTTAAACTTTTAAGATGAGAACAAAAGATTAAAATCTAAAATTTATTAAGAATTTAGTTTATAGTAGGCAAGCCATCCTCCCCTAATATCTCTCTTCATAATTTCTTTTTATTCGAAGGTACGTAAGATAAGTACAAAGTATGGCGTGAATTTTATTGCCATTCATCTATACTCAACCGCTTACATAATATTCTAATTATCAACATATATTACGCTCGGCTGCATCTATATGAGACACAAGATTTAAAACATGAGTAAGGCCAATCCATGATCCAAACGTATAATCGGAGACAAGATTAATGTTCACGTTCAGCCTAATATTTCATGGATTTTATCATCATTGCAAAGACATTAACTGACATCGTGCCCACAAAATCTGACATCCAAGTACCTTGTTTAATCCATTCATCACGGTGCCTAAGAAGAAGAGAGACGAACACCTAAGGTTTTCTCTGTTCCCTTCGCATCATAGGCAACAACATCAATTATGATGCTTCTTCCTCGTTAGTACAAATTGCGAGACATTCTAATTGTATCTCTATTCATGCTGCTTTATGCACGTAAAACCATTCCCTCTTATCGAGCTGAAAATGTTGGCACCACGACAATATGTGAGGACTGTCCCATGCAATGGCGACTTTTGGCAGTCCCCAAGAATAGCACCCGTGACAACCTCTACAAGATTTTAGAAGGTGACTAACCTAGAGGCGCGCAGTTGCCAATACTCTTCTGGTATCACATTCAAACTTTTTCCTCATCTCGCTTCACGAGTGCAAGGCATGGAAAGTGGAAGAAATGAGCCCTCAAGATTGGTCTGGCAACACTCGTTCAACATAGGCAAGGAGTCAATGATGTAGTACTCGAACATAAAGAATTTGGGAGAATGGTTCCCTGTGTTTTGTGGGTAGTGTCGTCAATTAGCAGCAAGGGCTCACACATACTATTTCCATTAACACCAAAACCATCTAAACACCCTTAGCATTATGCAGTTGGCTTAATAGTTCTATGATATCGCTCGCAGCTGCCATCCTACCCTACGCGGCCTTCAATTTGAATGTTACGTCCCTGCCAAAGAAAAGTTGGATATTCGAGGGCAAAGCAGGTGCTACCATGGGATATTGAACTAGGTGGAGTTGAGTGTAACCATAGAGAGTGATATGATGAGATAGCTGAACTGGGTTTACGGGTCTACCTCCTTGTTAGGAAAAACGTTGGCTCTCAACTGGATTGACAGGTTTGCATTCCTATGAGGAAGATCCAAGCTACCATGGTGTTCTAGGATCACCAAATAGAAGATTACAAGGGTGGACGAAGCTACCATCAGGGGCCAAAATATGTATTAGTTTATCAATCTCGTTTATTCTCACTTGCTTGTTTCTTCTTTTCTTTTTTTTTCTTTATGTTCGTAAGAACACTTCCTTCACAAATGATAATGTCAAGCAGTTTTGGTAGAAAACTGGATGGGGAACGACTGAGCTCTGAGTGTGGATTATTTGGTGCAATGACGTGTGCTCCATTCAAGCCTAATCAATATATAACAAATATTCGAAGGTCTGGGTTGAATTTTATTTATGGGTGCTTACGAAGATTTTAATTATGTACTTATACCTATAGAATCATGCTTTTAGATTCTAGGTATCTTATCTCTGTTTTCCTAAACCTATTATTTTACATGCTAGATCGCTTAGAAATTTCAATTTTAGAAACACAGATCTCACTGTAACAGTTTATACAACTCATTGGACCCTTAAAAGTTAAGTTACAAAAACGTGTTAGTTCAGTAGCATAGATTTCTCATAAAACCAACAGCCCCAGATATATTCATAAGATGGGTTTTCTGAAAACATGCCTTCTATCTATATATCTATTGACAATAAATTACTTAGCATTTCATTCCTCTTCTGATAAGCTTTGACAGAGATTAAATCATTGTTTAGAATCAGGCATTAAATAACTTATACATACTGTGAATGTTTCCACCACAAGAGAGGTATACATAAAATAAAACTAGCATTGTAAATATCTGTCTGTCTAATCTGTTATTCTTCAAATAAAATCTATTTTATGATGACCGTGTTTCTCAAGGAAAACTTTTTTTTTATATAGGAAGGCTAGTAAGTCATAACTGTTATTTCACCGCTTCCTAGCACTTAACATATGTGCATCCTACTGTATAAATAGTTTACAGGAAGGATGTTATACAATATTCATAGAAATTCCATTTATTTTACTTGCAAGTGATTACGTAAATTCACAGAAACAATGCTGTGACATTTATAGGTCAGCTACATGTAATACATAGATATATATTTATGTTTCACAATAAAATATATCACACTCTTTTAAGAAAATGAATAAAATGGAGAAACTTTATTTTTGTTGTTATTTCTAACATTTATTCTTTCATAATACAATATATAATCTCATGAAAATAAATAAATAATGGAATTGAAATAACAAATGCTCATTTTTACCCCAAGATATAGAATTTACATTTTCATACAAAATATACACCACTTTCACACATATGTGCTTTTCTCCCACATCATCCAATAAAGATAGTTATGTTTTTGTGAGGCTATCTTCACCTCATAAACATAATGATATGAAAAAAATAGGTGGCCCTTTTCAAGCTTGAAATAGTCCTCATAAATTTCTCCAACCTACACCAAACACAAAAATATCCTCCATAGCCAAGGTAGTGCTCACCTCCCAACCTTTGGTTGGAAAACCAACCACCCCCAAGCTAGGAGGCAACTGAGGAAACCAGGTACAAACAAACCCAAACAAAACAGTATTTACACACAACATGATACACATAAGATTATTTTCACACCCACCAAAGGGATTTTCACATAACTTTAGGATTCCATCAAGAATCCAAAGTGGGGGATGGGGGTGGACTACGCACTCCATATGGGGAACTTATAATAATAGCAACAAGAACAAGTCAATATCATACTCCCATCATTTCGCATGCTATCCTTCTTTAATATCTTCTCTTTCTCTGAAACCCATACCACCAAAACCATTTCTACCATTTCACAATTACATATGGGTACTCATACCCTTTTTGAGCCTCTCCTCTTAAAGAGGGATTAAACTTCTCCATGGAGGTTCGTACTCCATACCATCCCCAACAAGGGATGCTCTTCCCAACTTGGGTGAGCTTATCCCTACACAACCCTTTTTCCCATAACACATAATACATCAAAAACACAAGAAGATATGCTCCAAGAGCAATTTGAAATAAGCATACAAATCAAACACAATAGATAAAATTTCAAGCACATCTTTTCACCTACACATATAATCTTTCAAATACAAGCATGAAGAAGTAGAAACAAAAGTGGTGAATCTACCTTAAAACCAAGCTCAAGGAAAGATGGGTTGAGGATCCCCACAACTCCTCTTCTTCCAAGATTTTTCTTCAAACTCCCCACTCCCCCAAAATTCAACCAAAATCAAGAATGCCAAAAAGAATCCCCTAACCCTTGTTTTTGAGTTTTCTTTATAGAAACTCAAGTTTTAATTCCTTTGAATAGGGAGCTGACATTTGTCAACCTTCCATTCACCCTCCTAGACACACTCACCCATGTGTTCTCACACATGTGTGACGACTTGGGAGACTTCCAAGACAACATGGAGAAGTGGGATTGGAAAGGGACTAGTCCCCATCCACTTCCCAAACCTTATTTTCGTCAAACCTCTTTAAGGCCTCAAAAAGAGTGCCCTATCTTGAGACTGACCCATGATTTTAAGCTAAAAAGGTACCTAATCCATAGGTACCTGCCCTAGGGACCTTAAACCCATAAAAACACATAAAAAATATCACTTTTCAATCCCCAAAAAGTGTCTAAAAGTTCAAATCCGAGTTTGTCCACTTGGATAGACAACTCACCTCCTGGATGGACTAACGTGGCAATAAAAACCAAATTAAAAACATTCACAAATAACATCAATAATTACATGATGGAACTATAGTCCCTTCATATGCACTTTTGCTCGGTTTCACTGGTTAATTTACATAGGGTTCCCAAGAGTTGCCTCCAATTTCCATTGGCCATGGAAAATGTACCTGCACACTCAATGCATACGTTAATCCATCCAAGTAAATCATATTCATATACTAATCAAATCATTTTAATCACAATTGCATTCACACAAGTTTTATAATTTGTATAGCATAAAGATCCTATAATCATAATTGAAAAATCATTAGCCACCTATCTTATCTCATTTTCATTAACATTAATTTTCATACTCATCCAATTGCAACATGATTGGTTCACACCACTTGTTTCATTCCTTCATCATTAAGTTTTCATATTCAAATTGAACAAACTCAATAACCAACATAAAATTAGATCAATCATAATAGTTAGCTAGCATGTCGCATAATCAAAATTAAATAATCATATTAAATTAAATGTTCAAATATCATGTCATCAATGATATCAATAGGGATAGACAATAACCAAACTCAAAATAATCCAAGTACTAGATGTAGCATAGTCATAATCAAACCATCACATGAGCACAAATGTCTATATCTCCTATCATCAATGGTATCATCGGGCATAATCAATAATTAAACTTAAAATAGTTCACTTACTGGATGTAGCATAGAGGTGGGCCTCATAGATATATTGAAGTTCCTTGTATTGCTCTGCCTCAAATTGCTTGAACTCTTTAAATCATCATCCTTTTTTTAACTTTTTGAAGCAGCTTTAGCCGAAGCTTCGAAGGATGTTAAATTTATTTAGAGGAGGAAGAGTATCGGTGCGTTTTTGCTGCTGATAATCTGCTTAGGGTTTGTGAATTGCTTTTGGTAGATTCTTCTTGACCTTGCTCTATCCAATCCACATTCGAGTTGCATAAAGACGTATTTATGTGAAAACCCCTCATAATTTCACTCTTTTCAGTCTCCTACTAGCTTGCTATAAATCTTCCAGATTTCCCGTGTTCAAAGGAGACATTAGACACCAAATTTCTCATTGAAGAGTTGGAGTTCACAGAAAAATTTAGATTAGCAACGGCTTCCAAAATTGAGATTCTGCACAAATTGTGTCGTGTTGTCAACGATGCTGATGAGAAAAAAGGGGCAGATATTACAAGAAAATTTTACGAAGCTCTGACATGAGTGGAAACCAATCTCCCTATAGTTGTTACTTCAATCTATTTATAGGAAACAAAAAAATGGATTTACAAATTTCTGTGTTTTAGGGCTACCAAAATCCTATTTGATTCGAAAGTCTGACATACGATTTTTTTCAGCAACTAATAAATGCAAGACAAATTGTTTTCAGGTAACCTCGAAGATGGTTAGATGGTAACAAAAACCTGTTCTCAGGCGTGAGATAGGTTTGCAGATGAATTGTGCACTGGGGATCGTTGTCGGCTAAGTCACAAGGTTCAAATTCAACAACATTGAAATTCAGATAAAATTCGGCAACTAAAAAATTTGAAAAGTAAAAAATTTGGATTAAATTCATCTTATAATACTTAAAAACAAAAACTATAAAAATAAAATAAAATTATATTAAGTTTAGTTATCATTAATGTTTAATAGTTTTAGATAATAATTTAATGTAAATAAAATAATATTTCAAATTAAATTTTATAGGTATATATTATTAAAAATTTAAAATACATCTAATTGATTATAATATTATATTTAATATTATATATATATTAATATATTTTGAAAACTTGATCTATATTTAACTATATGTTTAACTTTTTAATAATGTACTTTTAATATAATTTAATATTATAAAAGAAAAAATAATTTAAACATATAATAATTTAATATAAAAAATAATATAAAAGACAAATACCTAAAAGAAAAACCAACTCGATGCTCTTGGGCGGACCAAACACAAATTTAGTGAGGGTAACGCGATGAGAAACAACAGCACCGGCTCCCACCTGATGAAAGCACACTACAACGCTTCTCACAAATACTCTTGTATCGGGGCAAGGACGGATCAGCTAGTTAGTAACATGTAGAAGTCGCAGAAGTGAGCTGCAAAAGTGAATGGTGTCTCCCTTCCTTGCGGTTCAAGCTTCAGCAGCTAAAACCTAAAGTCGATGGCTGCAAGAGAGGTTTATTTTAAGGCATGGTTCACTTTTTGGGTTTAGACCTTAAACAACAACATTTCACGAAAAAATACATAGAAAACCCTTAAAAATGCATTTTGAAAACGTTGGAAAATGCTTTTTGAATTTATTTTTTTAATAAAAAACCCGTCCCCATTTTTCATACGAATTTTATAGAAATGTTTGATATTCGTTGAAATCCAAATTTCAAGCATGACATTCGGCGAATACAGTGACTTAGGGTGGGGTCCCATGGGGGTGGGCTTCCTCAAAAGTCTCAGCGGGTGCTACAAAGATTTTTTAGGAATTTTTTAAAGCTAGTGGTCCCATGAACAAAATAGTACAGTTCAGCTTAAAATGTTAAGCTCCATATTTTTAGGAAGCTGGTGAGTCATGCAACCCACAAATAAAAATAGAGAAGAAAGTCATGAGACAAATTGACTGTAATTACGAAAACAAATCTTCAACTCTTTAGCTCTTAAGTTTCAATTTGCTCAATCCAAAAAAAAAAACATGTAGAGCTTCTACGAGTCTCAAAGTTCAAAATATGTATTTAAAATAGGGTGTAACACTTGATTTTATAACTGTCTTTGTTCCAAAAAATGCTCACTAGTTTTTGAAGTTCAAAATCCTTAACAAGGCATAGAAAAATTCCAGCAAAGTCAACTACGCATAAATTATTTGACGAACAGAGGATGAATACAAGAGAAAAGTTCTGATACATCTTTCTGTCACTGCTTTACTATATTCAATGCACTGTTCTATTGCTAGGAGGTCTCCGAACTACTGCTCTGTTTCAGGCTATGAACTGTGGGTGGAGTGCAATGTAAATCATAGAGATTAAAACTTGTAATTGCACACCATTTCCCTCCAATTTTATTCTGGTGGGCATCTGGAATTTGAGTTGATTGCCAACAAATGGCAGAGATAATTGCTAAACTGTAGAGGCGAGCTCGAGCCCCACCCATTTCACACCCCCCAAATTCGAAGCCCTAAAAGGTAGGAGCTGCTATTTTTCAAGAGAAGATTCCATTTAATCATGTAGGAAATTTTTTTTGTTATCATGAGACCTCCTATTCCTTAAAAATAGACCCTGCAGCCCCCCCATGGGACCCCACCCTTAGCCTAGGATCACATCGAAATCAATTCGATGCGTAAGCCTTGGAAACGTTTGATTACTGTTTTATATCTGCTCATTATGTATAATGATATTAGTTACCACACTACACACTAGGTATTGTGTACTGTGCTGAATGCATGTATGCTTAAAATATAATTTAAAAGTATTCAAATCTTTTTCTTTTCTTGGATAATCGTAATATATATGTTAGCACCCGATTATGAGTGTTTTGATCTGAGGGTATTAGCATTTAGATTATATATATATAAATTATATTTAATCTGGTCTAATGTAATAACGTAAGAAAAGTACAAAAATAAGGTCGTCTACAGATGTAAGGTGTAGGTGATACTTTATTGATTAATTATGTAAATTATAGAGGTAACATGTAAAACTATTTAGATCTAGCGGCTAGTTGAAAGGATTACAAATGTCGTTCTCAATGAACTTAGGGAATAAGTAAATGAAATATATACATATATATATCGAAACATGTAATTGTTGTTATTACATTTTAGAAGCTATTAATGTAATAGGGTTAGGTTGATGTATGACATATTAGTGGGTATAATAGTTACAATTGTTTTACTTATTTTTTTGGTAATTAAAAAGGTTGTCGAATGATTACTCTTTTTGTCATGGTTGTTGAAATTGTTAAGTTGTTTATTGGATAGATCATAAGTTGTTGGGCAATTGTTGTTTGGGTATCTTGTGATGATGAAATTGAAATTGACTGTTTCAGTTTTGGTTGTGAATTAAAGTTTAAATTCCTTTTTTTGATTCCAATCTAATGTGGTATCCTTTGGGTTGATTTGGTTTTGATGGATCTCTTGCTCTTGGTGTGACTTCTTTTGAGTTAATCTCGATGTTGAAGGGAATTTTACCTTTTGTTGGAATTTTATTTGGAAAACTCGTGTTGCTTTGTTTTACCCTCGTCTGTGGGTAGTTGCTCTTTTCTTGGGCTTCTAGAAGCAAGGGTAGTCTAGTTTCATTTTGATTCTTCATGGATTTGGTTTATGCCAAAATTGTGATCGTAAATGTGATAGTGAATTATGAGTGGGTTGTAACTAAGTTTTATGAGCATTTATGTATATGGCTTTCAGTGAGATGGTGTATGCCTTGTGTGGGAATCAGTTATGTGACGTACTTTTCTAGCTAGGTACAACCCCTTGATTCCTTGGATTTTGGTTTATGTTTTGGGTCTCTAGGGAGAGTGGCTCTTCATGGGGGCCGGTGCCTAAAATAGGAGGAATGGCACAAGATAACCCACGTAAGAGCTAGATTAACAAGTGAAAACCTAATAATAGAACTTAGGGGATGGGTAGTAATAACATTAATAAGATAAATATGGATGCCTCGTCTATCCATTCGGGCTTCCACAGACTAATGGTGGACTGAGAAGGTCATGGTTGGCAAGGTCATTGCCTTGTCCTCATGAGAGGTTAATGGCTCTACATGAGTCACCCTATAGGGTCAGCGCCTCAGGTAGGAGGAAGGGCCAAGATAACCATAGATGGGGCCCGACGCCTCAGGCAGTCAGGATTGAGCCGACGCTTTGAGGAAGGGCCAGGATAACTCATGTAGGACTATGTGATGACACTCTCCCCTAGTACCCCTTATGATTTGTTATCTTTTCAAGCCTTTGGAAGTGGTCTATTAATATTATGACTTGAGATTTTATTGATGATATATTTTGTGACTTATTGTTGTAAATGTTCGAAAGTGATTTATTGTTGATAAGTTTGAAAGTGATTTATTGTTGTTATGTTCGAAAGTGGTTTACTATTGTTGTGTTTTGGATACAATTTATTGATGTTATGATTTATTGTTGCTTTGTTTTGGGAGTGGTTTATCATTGTTATGAATTTATTTATCGATGTCATGTTTGGATGTCATGTTTCTGGTCATGGCTTATTGATATTGTGATTATCCTTGTGTTTTTTGTCACTCTTGTATGACATTGAATCTTGTGGTTATCTATTGGATGATCTTGGTTGAGGATTCTTTCTTGTCAGCTCCTTAGCATAGGGGGTGGGTCTTCAGACCCACGTGGTTGGGTGGAATGCGCTAAGCACCCCATTGGGTCCCCAGTCAAGGATCGAGAGGTGCAGACTTGTGCCACTTGCAGAGACTCTAGATTGTACCTGGCTTGGAGCCAGTCATGATACTTTGTATTCAGCTACTTTGATGTATCATTCTATCTTATTGTTTTGTTTCCGTTCATGTTGGGAAAACACCTTGTATCCTTGTTATTCTTGAAACTTGCAATGTAATGAAAAGGATGTGATGTAATAATTTATCTTTGGTAAACTTTGTGTGAATGGTGATCCTTAGCAGTTGTTTATTAATGTGTTGTATCTGTAGAAATGGCTCCTTTGAGTTCTTATGTGATAGTGTGTTGGAATTAATTGAATCACGTTAATATTTTATATGTTGTGGTGAATTAAGCAAATGGTTTATTATTGACGATTTATTGTGGTTGCATCATTATTGTAAATGAAAACTTTTTCATGATTTATATTTTGGCTTTCTTTCTTTAGCGTCGTTGTATGGATTAAGTTTCGTAATGACTCCTCGTGTACCCCATGGGACGTAAGTGTTAATGAATTTTTTTAATTGAGTTTCATGACTTAATTTGTATTTTGTGTATGTTATGTTTACTTTTAAAAAAAATAAAAAGTGTGTGGTAATTATTGTTTTGATTGTCCTTTCGGGTTCACACTATGGGGTGTTATAATCCACTTCAAGTGGTGCAATGATATTCTATATTATTATTTTTGGCCCTATGCACTACTCTAAATTCCATCTTTTGTGTACAAATACTAACTTCTCTCAACAAGGACACACAAGTTCAATGACACCCACTCATTTTAGCACCCTAGTATAGGGGCAAGCTTCTCTCATTGTTTGTAATCATGGATCTAGTTAAAAATTCATTTTAGATAGCTACCATACCAACACACTTTAGATCTTCACTGGTTCCTATATAGAAGTATGACTATTTTTTATCTTCACTAACTCCTAAGCTTCAAAAAGTCCTTCCAACTTCACATTTGTAAGTCATTAGTAAGTGTGTATATCACCAAACCATTCCCAATGCACACTAAGTACCAATTTTTATGAGCACCCCTAGGGATTTCCAATGTAATAAGGACATGACTATGAGAGAGTACATCAAGTCCCACTTTTAGTGTTGGTACCTCTAGGTCTTCCCAACATAATGAGGATGCCACTATATAAGAAAAGGTAGTGATCTAGATACACTTGCACAATGGTTCCACATAATGAATGGTTTTTAAATCAACATCAACTAACTTATTCATCCACTCACTAGATGCATGAGACCATTAATCCATAAGAAAAAGGTGAATGGACCATGCATAAAATAATTCTTTTAAGTAAATAAAAATAGCTTTTCAAATAAGAATAAAGTAAAAAATGTAAATGAAATAAAATAATTCTTAAGTAAATATAATAGTTGTAAACTAATATTTCTCGATGTTGTTTAGATAGATGTATTTTTAAGATATGGGCGGGTGCACGAAGTTGGTCGCACTTTTGTGGCCAAATGGGAAAAAAATGGGGAAACACATAACATGCTCGCGTTATAATGCGAGCGCGTTATGTGCTTTTAAAAGAAAAGAAAAAAAGTGAAATGTGTATCATTTGCTTTTCACTATTTCTCAGCTCTGCCCGCGGCCAAAAAACCTCATTTTTGCACTCGCGTTCTAGGAGGAAGGACTTCTACAAATTTCATCAAGAATAGTTGGATTTTGTCTGCAAATATGGCGCCACGATGACGAAGAGCAGGAGGTAAGTATTGTTTACTATTTGTTATTTTGAAATTGATTTTGTTTGTTTTAGGTTAGATTTGATTGTTTATTTTTAAATCTGTAGGAAATCCTACAAATCCTGAACAAGAAGAGGAGGTAAATCCTCAACAGAAAAATCCTCATCAAAATCAACCTCCCCCACCATTCTCTCAATTCCCTCATGGCACTCAAGAAAATTTGAGGAGTGAAATTGATAACAATAGAAAACAACTTGAGGATCTTATCAGTAGGTTGAGTGATCCAAATGCTTCAACCACATAAAGAATGCTTCTAGCAAATTCATTGAAAGACTTTAAAAAATGTAGATGCAATCACCCAACAAATATCTAGATGGAAAGATAGGAGGTAGATAGCTAGGGCATATTATCTGAGACAAATTATCACACCAAAACAAGTAAAAGATTTAAAAGGTACTGAGTGATTTGCTTCTCTATTCAGGCCTGAAGCAAATCAAAATGTACCCTCAGTAAGGGTTTCTATTCCTTGTGCCAAGAGAGATTAAAACCATTTTATGAAAAGATGGTATATAGTCTGCGATTACCCATGCATTCTGAATAGTGTAAGTCCCAATGTGCTGTAGAAACTGCTCGGTAGGTTTATGTTGAACCAAGTCTAAATTATTTTACATTGTGAGGTTCCAAGGAGGTGGGGTGTCTTCGGGATAAGGCCGGTCTGTTAAATCCCCTCTGTAACAGGGGCCTGACTACTCTCGCTAGGCACTTTCTCATGGCGGTGTGATGCACGCGTGCGAGAAGAGTCTTGACATGAGACATTAGGGCAATCACAACTTTGTTGATTGTCATCATCCCACACTAGCTCTATTAATACTGATGTCATCTGGGGGTCTTGGTGGTGGCCTTCGACCCATGTGTGTGTGATCTTGTGGGGCGACTTGTTCATGACCCTGCAGGCACTCAGAGGGTGCTACAGGATACATGGTCACCTATACTGGCTTTTGATTCATTATCATCTCTGGGGATTCTGGAGGACGGTGACATTTTGCATGGTCCATGGCATTTGACCTCGGTGGAATTCAGCATTGTTCATTGAATTTAATTATTAAATTTTGATTGTAATGCAAGATTCTTCAATTTGGTTTTGTTATTTGAAAATTAGAGGGTCACGGTCTTGAGGCTGGATACTGGGTCATCCCGTGCTATTTTTCGATTGCACCTATTGGTGGGGTATGTAAAGGATTGGTAAAGCAATTATAAATTTATTACATGTGTTAATATCATTGTTTTACGAATGGTATTTTAATATGTGATTTTGGATGTTGAACAGGGTACTATTGGAGGTTTCAAGGAAACACCTCTGAGTTCCAGTAGATTTGATCAAACATTCACGGAGGTAAT